>OZ018318.1:197989558-198182058 GCA_963969495.1 Ceratothoa steindachneri
TCTATTTGGCCGATTCTAACGAGATTTGAAACCTTTATGTTGTTTTACATTCTCTTTCGAATGATATAATTACCAAGGTCATCCCAAGGTTAGCCCGGGAATTATTTTCTTTTAGCAATAGTATTATAACTATTCTGCCGATTCTAACGAAATTTGAATTCCTTTGTTGTTTTGCAATCTCTTTTAAATCATATAATTGTCAAATTTCTCCTAAGGTTCGCCCGGCAATTATTTTCTTTTGACAATAACATCATAACTATTTGACAATACCATCATAACTATTCTGCCGATTCTAACGAAATTTAAATCCCTTTGTTATTTTCCAATCTCTTTTGAAAGATAAAATTGCCAAAGTCATCCTAAGGTTAGCCCGGGAATTATTTTCGTTTGGCAATAACATCATAACTATTCTGCCTATTCTAACGAAATTTGAAACCCTTATGTTGTTTACATTCTCTTTCGAATTATAGCATTGCCAAGCTCCTCCCAAGGTTAGTCCGGGAATTATTGAAAGTTTTGAAGTCCGTAAGGTCATGAATCAGAATAAGTGAGAGCGCGCGACTTTTTGGTCAGCAGACCTTGTTCGAAATAAACTATCTAACTCACCACATCTTTCTAACCTTAATTCCAACTTTTTATCCATTTTTGGTAGATATCATAGGCTTTTAAACCGAACCAAGTTTTCACCTTTTTAATGGATGAAAAATTAATCCCTCTGATATTTTTCTTTAAATTGAGAAACAAATAAAAGTCATAATGGACAAATCAGGGCTTCTAGATCGATGTGACAGCAATTTCTACCAAAAGTCTTGTATGTTTTACCTCAAGTCTTGTAAAATGAGCTGGAGCATTGCCCTAAGAAAAAATAGCGTCAAAATTTTCTCGGTGTTTTTTTATAATTTAAATAATCGTGTAATTTATTCAAAACACCTTTGTAATATAGATCATTAATTGTTCTCTCCCCTTTAAAGTAGTCTATCAATAGTACACCTCATGTCTCTCCGAAAACAGTTACCACCACTTTTGCTGTCGACCTTTCTGAATTTTGCTTGACCTGAACCTCTTTGATTGTAGTTTATCTTCAGGATCATCTTGGTACACCCTTGTTTCATTATCAGTCACTATTCGTTGCAAAATATTCAGCAGGATTAGCATCCAATTTGTTTAAAATCTGAATTGAGAGTGGCCCTGGTTACTAGTTATTTGTGCAAGTTTTTGTAGTCATCGGGTGGAAAGCTCGCTCAAGTCAAGAATTGTTATAGATGCAATGCACCTTAGTTCAAGTGAGATCGCTGTAGTTGTCTTCGGGATGACTGTAATTCGAAATTGTGGAATATTATGAAATTATGAATAAATTCAATACTCATTTGCGTAAGTTCGATATACACACATAAATGAAACTAATAAACTAAATATAATAGGTTTGGATTCACCTGAAAGCTGTTTTTTCAGAGAACTACTTTTTATCACACAATTCATCATTCAACTGTACAACCCATGACAAAAATTGACCCAAGATATTTCTTATATACAAAATGAGAAAAAAAAGAAAACAATAACAACAACCAAGAGAGACTAAAAGGTATAGAAACACATGGAGGGAATATTTACAAAGAGGAACTGGTTTATCCTATTAGTCTGGTGATTTCTATTTGAAAGGAGAGAATCAATCTGATGACCTAGTTGAAATAGAAGTTCCCTTTCGAGAGATTAAAATTTGGGAGGAAATTAATTAAAGTCTCCTTAACTACTTGTCACTTGAGCCAGTCATTCAAAGTATAAATAAATTCTGCAATTTCCCACAAGACTCTGTTTAGTGGAACTCGTGTTTAAATGAAGCAATTAGGCTCGTTAACTGTTCCTGCAGAATATTTGTGTTCGTAACCCTCTGAGATAGACTACGTCCTTTTTTCCTGTCCATTTTATCGTAATTCTTAAAAGGAATTTGATACACACCTACTTTGTAAATGGAGTAAGGGTGAAGCATGACATATTTGAATAATTTTATACTAGATAAAATTTGGGGCTATCGCTGGGTTACAAATTCTTTTGTCGATGAGCTTGAAGTCGTTATTTCTTGTGGTCGCATCATCTAATCCAAATAGAAACCCTTACTTTATTGATTGAGTTGCAAGGGTGAAGCATTCCATATTTGAGTAATTTTATACTAGATAAAATTATTTTGCCAACGAGCTTGAAGCCATTATTTTTAGTGGTCGCCCGGTCATCTAATTCCGATAGCTTACTTTATTGATTGATGTTCTCTTATATTCTGACACATCTACTGCACATTCTTTCCCCTGTGTTTAGATCTACGGCTCTTTCAACTACAACGTGAATACTCACGAATGCGACTTCGATACGAAAGCCGTGGAGGCCAGGAAGGTCTACCTCGCCGGCGGATTCCTCATCCCGTGTCTTATCATCATCCTCTCCTACTCCTACATATTCTACAAGGTTAGTCAAAGCGTTACTAATAATACTATTACTATTATTTACTTAAAATTTTCAAGGGAAAACCAACGAGGTTATCCCTGCGTGAAGAAAGATAAAAAAAGGTAGATAAGAGTTGTGAAAGTGCGTGGAACGTAGATAGCCCGAATGGTCTAAAGAGGAAACTACTAGGGTCGTTCAAGACCAGGAGGGCATGTAACTATAGAGAACTTGTAAATCCTCTCAAATTAAGGCGAATCCTCTTGCGAGTGTTGGGGTATGTAAAGCACACAAGCCTCCAGATGTTAGCTCACTGCCTTTGCAAAAGGTCAAAATGTGAAATAAATCCTGAGGGTGGAGTGGAGATTGAACAATGGGTGAGACTTGATGGTGAGCTTGAGGGAGACCTGTTATTACACCTTTGGCGTGTTTGTTGAAAAGCGCTCACTTCTGCCAGTAATTAAAACCTACAAGCCCTAATCGGTTGTTATGACAAACCTTAGAACTCAAACGACGAACTCTAAATCGCTGATAGAAGAGAGAAAGGTGGGAAGTTAGAGAGAAGGAGGAGACTACTTGACGCCAAGAATGAGACGACTTGGTAGAGATAGGAACTGAGTGGTCAGGCAACTCTCCTTAAAGAGGCCCCTATCCGCAACGAAGCTCGGTCACCTTCCGGGCTACAAGAGAGATGGAGAGGAGGGGGGGGGATATAGAGAGGGGGAAGGGAGGAAGAGATATAGATGGGGGGTGGGGTGGCAAGTAAGGTAGTAAATTATAATTTTAAGACGACGAACCCGAGACAATGTATCGACTAATTTTTGTCTCTTCTTCAGTCGAGAGAAAGCACAAAGAGAATTCGCGAAAGAAACAAGAAGTCTCCGACATCACACGAAAGGTAGTTAAAAATTAGTCCATTTTATTTTTAATTAACGGGAAAGAGTAGCCAACCATGTTAAAGTCAACAAAGTTGACTATCGTCCATGAAGATAGTCAACAAACGTATAACATCTCTAAATTTCTAAAATACGTCTATCCTTTGATGTACCCGAATATTCTCGGGTAAAGTATTTCGCCTTCGATTTCCATTCTGACTAAGAGACTAGGTATACGAAATAGCACGTTGCCAAGGCGAACGCTATAACGTCAGAGGGGGTGGGGCAACAAACGAATAACATCTCGGGAACATTTCCAAAATACATCTCTTTTAAATGTATCCGGGTATACTCGGGGTAAACTTTTAGAGTTTGGTATTCGATTCCAATGTATTCGGGAAAATACTTTAAGGCAGGGGGGGGGGACCCTCGCCCGTAAGCCCAATTTTCATTGCCATCAGTGATATATTTGTATGCACAAATTTTAACTACTGAAATTGAAATAATATTTGTACGTCAAATTTCCGTGGTGGCAGTAAAAAAAAATTTACGTAGTAATTTTTTTTAGATATTAATACATAAATATATCGCACCATGTAATAAATTTAAACAATATTTAGAAAGATACAAGAGTTAAATTTCATTTATCGCCCACCGACTTCTTTCATTAGAAATTTTCGCCCACGCTCAAAAAAGTTTTCTTACCTTTTCTTTAAATGGTTAAAGAATTCACTAACCAAACTGTATTTGAGTCCATAATGGGTGAGTTTGGGGTATCAAATGATTCATGGTGGCAGATACATTAGGATCAAGGCTCGTCACATTCTTTGCCCTGAGCATCAACGGCATCACCTCGGTACTGTCGGAAGATGTTCCCGCTACGCTCTACGTGGACGACCTTACGATCTCTTTTGGCGCGGCCCAGATGCCAACTCTGGAGCGTCGACTCCAACAGGCATTGAACCGCGTCTCTCGCTATGCCAAGACTAAGGTAGTGCATTTCTGACAGCATCCACAGCTCCACCCTGACCCAGATCTTTTTCTCAATGAAGTACGCCTGGAAGTGGTTGAATCGCACCGCTTCCTTTGTCTTGTATTATACCGGCGCATCACCTGGAAGGCTCATATTCGCAGCCTTAGGGTCTCTTGTACCCGCGCCATGGATATTCTTCCTTGCGTGACGTTCAGCGCTTGGGGCGCTGATAGGGCTACTGCCCTACTTTTTTATTGATCCTTTGTTCGTTCGAGGCTCTACTACGGATGCGAGTTTTATACATCGCAACTGAGCGTGTATTGAGGTAGGTGGTCTCGATCCACCACACCGGCCTTCGCCTGGCGATCGGTGCCTTCCACACTTCCCCCAATGAGAGCCTACTAGTTGATGCTGGGGAGATTCCACTCGAACATTGCATTATTTGCCTGTACGCGCGAGCCCGGCGCCTCCCTCAGTCGCCAACAGCTCTCACTGCATCCACAGCTGATTTCGACGGCGCCTAAGCCGCTGAGAGACGCCAGTCATACCCTAAGCCCCTTGGGTTTAGGGCCAGGAAACTCAGAGCTAGGTATAGCTTTCGGGATGGTGGCGCCCCTGGTTCAGCCCAGGATGCCACACTGGATGGTACCATTTTTGGCTATTTGTTGACACGCCTTTGCTCCCAAAGCTTGTACAGCGCCGGGAGTATTGCGTTCGATCTTTTTGGAGCACATCTCGTGTCACGCTGGAACCGTGCTAGTGTATACGGAGGCTCCAAGTCCGAAGAGGGGGTCGGCTTCCACGCCGTATCCGCTCTGTTTCAAGTCAGCGGGGCTCTATCAGGTGCTGTGTCTGTCTTAACGGCCGAGCTGGTGGCAATACACCACTCGGTACGGGAGATTTACGCAATGTGCCCGGTTCGGGGCCCGGATTGTGATCTATAGCGACTCACAAAGCGCCCTGAGTGCTCTCGGCGCATTGGAATCTCCGCATCCCCTGGTTCGCGATTTCCGTGACGCCACGGTTTTGGCGAGCCGGGTGGAAGTCGAAATTATCTTCTGCTGGGTTCCTGGACATGTAGGAATTGCGGGGAATGAGCGCGCCGATGAGGGCGCTAAAGAGTTCGCGAAGACTCTGCGACCGGATCAGCGTTTCGCTCTTCCTCACACCGACTACATGGCAGGAATAGGGGCAGCTCTTCGGACCTTTTGGCAAAGAAGATGGGAGACGGTCGAGGGGAACTTAAAGTTGCATGCCATTGCGCCGCAACTGTTCCCATGGACCTAGCCCCAATGCCGTGAAGGCTTCAGGTTGCTTTTTCTCGTCTCCGAATTGGACACACTCGCGGGACGCACTGCCATTTGATGGAGCGCTCGCCAGCACCCTACTGTGAAGACTGCGTTGTCCCCCAAATTGTTTGGCACATTCTTGTTGAATGTCCCAGTCTGGGCGATCTTCGCGCACGTTACCTGTTCCGGTGGCGCGATGGGCGGTGTCGCTACCACCTGTCCCTTGTACTCGGGACGAGTTCGTGCACATTGACTGGTGGACTTATAGACCTTTGGGAGGAGCCGGCATTATCTCGCTTATTTAACTAGGTGGGTTTTTTTTGGTGTTGTTTTCTCTGTTGGTCGCACGTCCCTACGCCGGGGGGAGGCGGACCTTCCCCCGACGCTCAAACCTGCTTCCTGTTGTTGCTGTTATTTTAGAGTAGCCTAGTACTAGTCTGTGGCGCTGAGTACAGCGACTTGTGCTCAAGAAGGCAGTCGCCAGATGGGCTCCTTAAAAAAACACCAGCCCGCCATAAACAGTACAGCCTTATACACGCAAGAACTACCACAGGGAGATGGTCAGCCCCTTACGCGCAGGGAAGGGTCTATCGAGGCTAAGCCGATCTTCCCAGTAATCGCGCCCCAACGCCAAGGTCCCTTCAAGGCTTGGTCTCTTGCAACCTGCGGGTTTTAGAGGCTCTTGTTTATAGAGATCCAAACGCCTCTTTTCTGACACGGAATGAGGTAGCTAGTCAGATCCTTAAGCCTAGAGAAAATAAAGAGGGAATAGTTGTAGAAAAAGGTGAGAAGTGAATGTATAGAGCAAGGGGGGGGGGCAACTTCCCCAGTCTCCGTGAAACAGTTCAATTCAACTCAGTGGACGGGTCTTCCCTATTCACACTCCGGTGGGGAAGACTTGCGGCTTCCCAGAGTTCCAGGTTTACCAGTCTACACACGGTACCCTGTGCAGAAGTGGCGGGAGTGAGCTCATAAGAAAAGGAGAAGAGGCGATAGAATTAAAAAGAAAACTCATACTTTCATAGAATGGGAGAAATAACACACACACACAGTCGCTGTGTGGGATTATTCATACATCATTGAGATTAGGAAAAAAGTCGACAACATACAGGGTGTTCCGAAAGTCTTGTCACCTCCTATCGAAAAAAAAACAGTTTATGTCCCACCGCAGTATCGTCATCTCCGTAGGGGTTAGTCTGCCGAATTTTGCAGTGAAATCATGTCGCACATCCTCCATGCTCTTGCCAGAATACACACGGTCATGTGCCCATACAAATGCACTCAGCCTTTCTTCCAAACTGTAGGAGGTCTTGTCAGCCATCTAAAATAGGAGATTAAAAATATTTACAGGGGTGGCAGGACTTTTGGACCATCCTGTAGATCATGTGGTCCATTATTTAGGTTGTTCGCTGTCCTAAGTTAAATTTTATTTGCATTTTCTTTTACTATTTTTTAACTCGTCTGCTTAATATTTCCCTCCTTCAAATATTCAATCAGAGTTGCTTCAAAATATATCATCTTTCATACACAATAAAAATTACTAATATTTGATTATTTAATGAAACTAGTAAATAAAATATCCAAGTTATTCCATACAAATAATCCTAACCTAACCTATATCTCCCCTCAGATAAAGAATTCACCCACTCACAAGGGTACCATCACTTCATAATGATTATGAGAGACCAAAGCAAAGACAGGAGGGCACAGACCCGAAGGCCTAAGTCCTAGCAGACCATAAAAATGGACCTAGACAGATTAGGAGAACTTTCAGTACCTTTACATTATAAACGTCCTTCCAAAAAGAATATGAATAGAATATGAACATGGATAGAACGAAACGGGAAACAATATATCTCATACTGTTAAACAGGAGAGAAAAAAAATCACTACAGGCATATAAGTTTTCAGTTCTTTAAGACATGGATAGACCACAGATTACTCAAGATTTAAAATAGACCTAAAACATGAGAGAGGCCAAACTCGCGAGACAAATCTCAGATAACCCTTCCAAATAACACCCATATGTCTCTATCATTTATGTTCCCCATCATCCCATTCTTTACTAAACACTCTTAGAGTGTTAACTTCTATTACAAACTAGTTATTTCACTCTTTCTTCCCAAGCTCTAACTCTCGCCCGGGACTTCGCAACAGGGAGATGCGGATCGCGCGAACCATCATCGTCATCTTCGTGGTCTTCCTCCTCTGCTGCACTCCCGTATCCGTGGCCCACTACTACGGCAGTCAGGTACCCCACATCTCACTTTTACCCCGCCTATGCCAGGTGGTTGTTGTGGTGCTCTCCATTCTGCCCTTGAAACTTGGCCTACAAGGCAGTACCCGAAGGTCAATAAAAGTGGGGCTTTTTTCTTCTTCTTTTGAAATCACTCATGGTATTATTATATACCATGGCAGCACCCGACTATCAATAAGATTAGGGTTTTTTTTTCTTTTAAACTCATTATTGGCATTATTATGTCATGGCAGAACCAAACCATCAATAAAGTTAGGGGTCTTTATTATCTTTTGAACTGACTCATGGTATTATTGAAGCACCCAACCATCAGTGAAATTCTGGGTTTTTTTCATCTCTTCAACTTGCTCATATTATTATACCATGACAGCACCCGAACATCAATAAAATTAAGGAGGGGGGGGGGTCTTCTCTTGAATTCACTCATGGTATTATTATACCATAGCAGGTTGCCTAAGAAAATGGAAGTTCGATTTTTGACGAATTTAATGATGTAAAAGATGTCAATTTAAGTCCCCGCAAGTGGGAGTCATGTTTAATATGGGCAACTATGATGCAGCTGTCATCTGGATGATTGTGAGCCCTCCCAGGCTCACTGTGCATAAGCGGATCTTCATCTTTATACAGATTCGTGAATAAGTAGAGGCAACACCTATATGATTCATAGTTAAAAAATATATTCATGTTTGGATTTCACTTTCATAATATATAGGTATTACATAAGCTTCCTACTCCATTGCGCCTACATAACAATACAAAATCTTAAAACAAACGCGGCTATAAAAATGACAAAGATTTATTTATGGAAAAAGAAGAAACGCAAATAATTGCAACAGGAAATTAATATCCGGTATCACCCACTTTAATCGCAATAACGGCCGTAAAGCGTTTCTTAGAAGATTGTACAAGATTCGTTCACGTTTCTGGAGGAATTTTAATCCTTTTCTTCAGTAAACTTTTGCAATTCTTATTGTGAGGGCCTCTCTTGTGCGCACGCTTCTTCAGCTCCTTTTACAGATGTTCGATGGGGTTCACATCTGGGATTTGAAAAGGCCACTTGAGTAGAGTTATCTAGTGTTGTGCTATGTATTTCTGACCAGATTTATTGGTATGTTTTGGGATCGTTGCCCTGTTGAAAGATGAAATGTCTTCCAAGTCCCAGGTTCCTTGCCGATTGTTTCCCGTTTTCGTCCAGTATGCTCTGATAGTTTAAAGAATTCATAGTACCATCTATCACCTTTAATGCACCAGTGCCAGGAGTAGCGAAATATCCCCAGAACATAACCGAACAATTTCATTTCCGACAGTAGGGACGGTGTTCTTTTCTATGAGTGCTCCGCCAAATGTACCGTTCGTCATTTCTACCAAATAGCTCAATTTTTGTCTCATTTGACCATAGTATTTTATATAATTTTGCTTGGCTATTTTCCAAATGCTCTTTATTTAACACCAAACGGGCTTCTTTATGAGCTCTCTTCAACCGAGGCTTTCTTCTAGGGACAAGTTAATGAAATCCTTCCCGGTGTAAATAACTTTGTACTGTTGAAGCGTGTACATCTAGTTCGCTTGCGTAAAGATTTGCGAATATTTCTATGGCTGTTTCTTTGCTCGACTTTCACGTGGACGATTTACTGTTATGCCAGTATATTTATACTTTACAATAATGTTCCTTACAGAAAGAAATTAGAACGTTCACAATGGAGGAAAATAGCTATATCCCTGACCGGCCATGTCCAGTTTAATATAGTTTCCTGCAGGTTTTGAATGCTCAGCGGTCTTGGAAATGTTTCCTCGGCGAAGTCGTAATAACAATTGCCAAATCTCGGACGTAAATTAACATCTAACCTAGCCTTATCGAACGTTCTACTTTACTTAGGAATAGTTTCGTAAACGTTTTAAAACGCCATTGAGCATCAGTTTATATGTAATCATTAAAATACAAAAGCTATCCATGTTCTACACTTTTGCACTCGTATTATATTGAATCGTACAGGAAACCAGCATATATTTACTATAATCTTCTGTTCTAAATGATTTAAATATAGCATGCAATGAAGAAAATGTTCCTGCTATAATATAAATACGAAAAACGGATTCAAACTTAACGAATATACAAATGGAGACCTACATTAGACATCGTGTCTGATGTTGCCTATGCTTATACACGCAGCTGTATCTAAGACACATTTTCATATTTTCCATCTTCGCCATTTTATTTACAGATCTCTAGTTACAAGCTTTCTTAGGGAGATGCCCTCGTTGGTTTTCGCTTCTTAATTTTAAGTAATGGTAATAATAATATTAATTTAAGTGTTAGGGGCTTTATAGGATTATTATTTTATGGGTTCCCATACGAAAGAAAATATAAATTCGACACTGGTCACGGTAGTGGAGAATGACATCGCCTAACATTTGATCATTCCTCTTCGTGGACCAAGATTATGAACGAAGCGCCTAGTAAGGAATTTTAAAAGGAGTGTCGTAGTGAAAGGGATGAAGTTAGAGGAAGTAAAGATGTAAGGTCCATAGCACGAGAAGATCCTTCTGGTCATGCGAGTGCCGCTGTTGAGTGTCAAGAGTAGCACTTGAATATGTGTCAATGTGTTATAGGGACTGGGTGTGCCACCGTCATACCATGAGTGACATTTTTCTACGTCAATTGTGTTCTTAACCATGTGAGTGCCACTCTTGTGTAATGAATGGCATTTATATATGCAACCATCATGCCATAATAGCCATTTATCTGTACCAATGTGTTCCTGGGCATATGAATGCCGGCATTATGTTATGAGTGTCACTTTTCTTTGTGTCAGTGTTCCTGACCACACAAGTGCCATACTCATGCCATGAGTAGCACTTCTCTGTGCCAATGTATTCCTAGACCAGCGTATACCGCCATCATGCCATGGGAGGCATTTCTCTGTTGCAATGTGCTATTGACCTGAGAATGCCACTATCATGTCATGAGTAGCACTTATATATGTGCCGTGCCAATGTGTTTTGGGCTCTGGCTCTTTGTGCCAATGGGTCATAGCAGTGTCTCTTAGTAAAAAGAGTAATTGTAATTTTTACCGCAAGAAAAAAGAGCAGGGGAAGAGATAAATAATTTGGTCACCTAAAGTCAAAGCGTCTTTATCTTTTTTTATGTTCAGAGGTGGATAGAACCGAGTTCTAAAAGGAACAAATAGTAGAACCTTGTTCCATTTGAATACCACTTCCTATAGAGTTAAATACTCCCTCTTTCACGGAGTTTGTGTCCCCATTGCGGTCCTACCTGAAGAATTCATCAACTTTCCTATTCAAATGGACCGAGCTTTTGTAGGTCGGTCCTGTTCATCGCTGCCTCTGCTTTGAAAAATTCAGAGTTGAAAAGAATTTTGGCTTCTGGATAGAGATTTGCCTTCAAAATTATATATATATATATATATATATATATATATATATATATATATATATATATATATATATATATATATATATATATATATATATATCCACTTCGTTTAGTAATGCGCATGAATTTTTTTTTTTAATAATTTCTAAGATTAAATATGACTACAACATTTTAAATTTACCAATGTCTTATAACTAAAATTCCTCGATAAATTATGAAATCTCGTAAAAATATGACGAAAGTTATTTTTTTATAATTATTGTCGATTGCGTTGCAGGGGCAGATTCCATTAGTACTGCTGTTATTACACCCTCTTTATTGGGTTCAGTACTGTTTGAACATATTTATCTACGTTATCATGAACAAGCAGTATCGGGACGCGTACATTAGCTACATCGCCCAATGGTGGCCTGCCTTCAGGACTGTAAGTAGAATTGTTCTTATTTTACCGCTTTTATAGGAATAATATTAATACAATAATCCATTTTGACTACAGCTATCTAGAGAAGACGTAGACCATTTTTAATCTTCACCTGAAGTTGTGGTATAGGAAAATTTCACTAAGTAGATTTACAGAATTTGCTATTTACTTGGAATTATATGGACGATCTTTGTCACATTTGATGGCGACCAAGCTGTAAGGTTTAATATCATTAAGATAACCAGAAATTAATTTTTATTTTCAAAATTATAACCCTTACAAAGATTTACGCCTCTTCGGATCTAATCAGAATAAATTTGATAGCACTCAAGACAGCAGGGATGCAACAATTAAAACTCCCTTCGCTTGGTTTTCTTGTATAATTTTATACTTGGCCGGTAAGGTTGTATTGAGATTGCGGGTTACGTGAACCAGACACTTGTCCGTTACTCTAATACAAAAGTACAGCTTCGACTACGGGTCTACTGCTGAACAGATAGTAAAACTTGAAGCATGGGTCTGTTAGTGAATATATAGTTAGTTTGATTCCAAAGGTTTCCATGGATCAAGGCAGTCGTGAGAGGAAGTCATCTTTAGATGTCAAGTTTTTACCTTTTGAAGATGATGGCTGCGATCAACCCTCGCAAACAAATCAAGCATTGATAACACCACGTAATCAATAGCAAAAAGTGAAATATTTGATAAGAAGACTCCCCAAGAGCTGAATTAAGAATAACAAAAAGGGGGGAGGAGGAGCGTTGGTATTTCCTATATATTTTTTTCCTGTTGAATCAAAATGGTGCTTTTCTTGAAAGAAGAGGGACACGTGGTGAGGAGGGGTGGATTCTGCACGAGAGTAGGAAACAATCTTCAGAATGGCCCATCGTCACGATAATAGTGATCCTAACATATCAAGGATTGAATAGAAGAGGGGCGTTTTTTAATAGTGACAACCACCAAAAATACAACTAAAGCAAACAAAGAAAAACAGTCAAAAAGCAAGTAAAAAAAAAGGCACGTTCCGGCCTCTGAGAGAGGCCGGCTTTCTCCTGGAGTCCGAGCATGCCCCCAACACCGAAAAAAGTTGTATAATTGGAGGGCAGCTTTCTCTAGGTCATACAGTCTGCAAGTTAGTGTAGACGAACCCGTACCGAGCACAAGGGAGAAGCGGTAGCAACCCTGCTCGTTCCGGCATCGGGACAGCTAAGGTGCGCGAACATCCCCCAGACTGGGAAACAGTCTGGGGGACCACGCAGTTGTCGTATTACGGTGCAAGACAGTGCTCCATCAAATGACGATGCGTTCCGTGAGTGTATCTAATTAGAATACATCATAAAAGAGCTCAGAAGCCGCAGAGTTCTAGGTTCACGGGAACAGTCGCGGCGCGATTCATCACAACCGTCTCCCATCTTTGCCAAGCAGCCTAGATGGCTAACCCAATTCCTACCATTTAGTCAGTGTGGAGAGGAGTAAAAGCTCGTCTGGTTGCCCAGTCTTCACGGAGTCTTTGGTGCCCTCATCAGCGAGCTCATTCCCTGCATATCGACCAAAAGTGAACAGTGGTATACTGAAGGGTGGCGTCCTAGGAAAAACCAGAGATGTCACTGTCCAATAGCTACATCGAGCACTCAAAGGAGTTTCATAACCCTAAACACAAAGCTTAGGGTATGTGGTGTTTCTCGGTGGCATAGACACCGTAGAGGTCGGATGCAGAGATGGCGGACCCGTGCGTACAAGTGCATAATGCATTGTGTACGACGCGGAGCATGAGACATTTCACATGCATTAACTAGCAGGTTCTCAATGGGAGATGTGCGAAATGCACCGGTCGCCAAACGGATATAGGGGTGGTGGATCAAGTTCACCTTCCGCACTTCACAATCAGCTGCAATACAAATGTTAAATGCCACGGAACAAAGAAAGGCCATGGTGTGGGTACAAGAGACCGTAATGGTGCGAGCATGGGCCTCCAATGTGAAACGTCAGTCGAATACAAGACAAAAGAAACTGTGCGATTCTAGCCCATCCAGGCGAACCCCGTTTAGGAACAAGTCCGTAATGTGATGGCTCAGTATATGACGTTAGCGGTGCACAACCTTAGTCTTGGCAAAGGAAAACCTAGACCATAAAGGTTCAATATCTGGTGGAGTCGACTTTCCAGAGTTGTCATTTGGGCCTCACCAAAAGCGATCGAAATGACGTCTATTAGATCGTAGCGAAAACTTCTTCCGTCGAAGCATTGAAGTGAAACCGTCTATGCTCAAGGCAAAGAGAGTAACACTAAGAACACTTCCCTGCGTGACATCCTCTTCTTGCCCTATCGGGCTGGACAGGACGGATGGCAGTTGTTATATGTTTACTTCAGTACGGTACATCAATCTTTGGAATTCAGACAAAATCGAGGAAAGAAATACCAGTATCTACTCAAAATAGACTTACACGACTTGACTTGTGACTCGACAATTGGACAACTTACTCTCATCTCTAGGGCGCTTCTTAAGCGCCCTAAGATGTGTTGGCTAGGGCGCTTAGCCCGGGGCGGGTTAGCACCCGTGTGAGCGGCGGACTTGCTTGGGTGGAGCACCAACTGATAGGGTTAGGTGTTTAGGTATGTACGAGGGCAGTCAATAAGTTTTGAGAATCGGTAGGGCAAAACAGAGGAAGGGGGATGGCTGTTTTTTGGGGTGTTAGGACAAGTTATGACAAGTTATGACAAGTTATGACAAGTCAGGACCTGCAGCCACACGCTCCTGCCTCGTTTATTTAAGAAGCAGTAGCTGATCGCAGATCGTCAGTCACAAATCTTTCAACAATGGAGACGGTTGAGCACCGCGCAGTGGTCAAATTTTTGACCAAGGAAGGCAAGAATGCAAAAGAGATCCATGAACGCATGGTTGCAGTGTACACCGACACCGCCCCTTCTATGCAACCATTGCTCGCTGGAATAGGGAGTTCCGCCATGGTTGTGAGTCCCTTGAACATGACCCCCGTCCAGGACGCCCGTCAGACGTAATCAACAAGGACAATGTGGTCCGTGTGGAGAGGATGATCCTCGAAAATCGACGGGTGAAGGTCGAAGAAATCGAGCGAGAACTTGGAATATCAAATGGAAGTGTTATCAACATCATCCACGACAATTTGGCCATAATAAAGGTCTCTGCCCGTTGGGTCCCTAGAAACCTCACGAAACCTCATGCTCCACCCATGATTGACTTCAACGTCGTCAAAGTTCAGAGGAGCTGCTGCTCCCGTTTAACCAAGACCCGGCGAGATTCGAGTCACGCATAAAGACAGGTGATAAAACGTGGGTCTATCACTGGGATCCCAAGACCAAGATCGAAAGCATGGCTTGGAAGCACAGGGGCTCTCCGACCCCCATCAAGTTCCGGACCCAACCCTCAGCCGGGAAAATCATGGCCACCATCTTCTGGAATTCTAAGGGAGTGTTGCTAGTGGACTATGCGCTTCGTGGAAGGACCATCATAGGCCAATATTACGCCGAGGAACTGGCTGGGTTGAAGAAGTGCATCTGTCAGATGCGGCGCGGCAAGTTGACACGTGGTGTCCTGCTCCTCCACGACAATGCCCCTGTCTACAAGGCCAGAGTTGTACAAGCTGCCCTGCGCGAGTGCGGATTCGAGGAGCTCAACCATCTCCCTATAGTCCAGATCTTGCCCCTAGCGACTAATTTTTATTCCGCCAGCTTAAGGCTGTACTGAGTGGACGCCGGTTCGGGAACGATGAAGATGTCAAGCTCGCCGTCCAGGATTGGATTGAACAGCAGTCGAGAGATTTCTGGTTTCGGGAATTCAAAGCCTCAGGGACAAGTCGCGCAAGTGCATTGAAGTCGAGGGTAGTTATATTGAAAAATAATAAAACGCTTTTCCTCATATCTCGTTTCTTCATATCTGAATTGCAAAACTTATTGACCTCTCCTCGTAAGTAGGGCTGCCGACACGCTGCGGAATAAGCCAGGATAATAACTGGATCGTACCCGCACTCTTTAAATCTCATCATTCTTTCTTACTCTAAAACTCTTTTCCATAGAGATCAATGATAAAACATAAGAAAAAGAAGACCACTTAGCAGAATGGAAAGCACCAAGCGGGTGCCTTTGTGCACCCTCAAAAGATCATTGAAGCCGGACCGACTAAAAGTTTTTGAAGTAATCTACGGTGAACTTGGGATAGTTCTAATTAGACTCCTGAACTACTCAACAAACTTTGTAGTGATTTTTCAAACGGAAAATGATGTGGACAAGTTACTCAGTGAAAAGGCAACTCAAAGATTACGATCAATAGGCCTACAAGCCAAGGTCCCACCCTAGATATAAGCCCAAAAGACTATATTCTGCAGGCAAATGGACCCATGGATTGGGGAACATACCGCTCAATAAATTAAAGATGAATTAGGGGAAAGACAAGACTAGGCATACTCCGGGATTTGACTGCTGTGAAAGGTGCCAAAGCTGCTACCCCCTTCGAGAACTTACTGGGGAGGGTTAAGCTAACCGTGTGAGTGTTTTCATTCCTTCACATCGAAATCTTTGGCGGGCTGGGTGACTTAAGAGACGGGTTCTTTCGTCTTTTAAACGGTTCCGCTTCTCCGAGTCGCACCTTCCAACCTTAGACGGGGGCAACCTTAAGAATCCTTAAAGACGGTCTCACGATCCCACATATATTTAGATCATTTTATTCATTTTACGTATCTGTATTGATAAAATGGGATTTTTTGAGACACATTTTGTGCTGGCGCATTTTAGAGAAAGAGTTTAGGTAAATTTTGTACCAATCCGTTTGAAAAAACTTGCGATACACTTTTTGCCTCGTGGCGCTTATGGGGTTAATTAAATCTAACCTATTGAGGACAGATTTCGATAGGATTGCTTATCTCTACCTGGATCTTGTAAGGATTATAGTTTTTTTTTACTCTAATATAACCAAACCAAACTAAACCTAACCTAACCAACCTTATCTAGAATAGGTTAGGTTACATTAGAGTCGAAAAAAAACTTAGGATCCTTATATTTACAAGATTCCTTTACCCTATCACTACCCGTGCTTTATTATGTTCACCTGGAGGTACGAACGATACTAACCTCTCTTCTCCTACCCCCTTAGATCACTCAACGCTGTTACGTAGCTGGAGACGATGAAACGAGCACCAGCCAGTCGAACGTCCGACCCAAAATGAACGCCTTTCGCAAAATCTCTTTCTCCGTCAAACGAAATCCCGATTCACCGAATTCCAGCCCCAGAATCATCCACACTCCAACAGCCAGGAAAAAGTTTCAGTGCTGGGACCCCGCTAATCGAGAGAGAGGGCAGGCGAGTACGGCCTCATCTTGTGAAATGATCTTGAAAAGCCCGAACCAAGAATGGCGAAAAGAGTCCAAAATCAAATTTTCCGAAAATTCTTAAAAGAGAAAAACGCGATTCATTCTATTTTATGCCATTTCCACCGCCATATTCAGTGTTCTAAAGAGCCAGTCAAACCAAAAGGGGTAAGTAATTACTGCCTAAATATATATGTATACAAAAATTAAAAAGTTATTTACCATCGGAAATATTTAAAAAAAAAATAATCTCGCAAGCTTGTAATTTTTATCACAAGATGCACTTCAATCTATACAGTCTTGTAGTGTACTGTCTATTAATGAACGATGCTCATGGTTATAATAGTGAGCGACGAATGATCATATACTCGTATACTATGTATATATTAAGCATTTGTACAGCGGGAAGTAAAAAATCAAATCTCACAGTAACTGAACTCCTTAAGAGCCTCCAAGCCTACTTTAAATATAAGATTATTTTGTGGTCCATTAAATTACATTCCTGTGCAGTGTACACAATGTACATATAAAATTAATATGACACAGAAAGATTACTCCATTAGCCTATGGATTGACATGTCTAGTGTTAATTTTATCTGTCAACCGAGTGATTATGTAAAAGCAGTTCGGACTAAACTGGACTAATGTATTAAAAGATTTATTTCAGAAGTTCACCTGTTTAGCCCTGAAAAAGGTAGCCACACTCGTATAACTTTCTATGTATCACCACTAAAATGGATCGCATAATTTTCCTCGCTAAACGTAATATATTTAAGAAACACTTTGAGCGATAAATTGCTATTTTTCTGGAGGCTTAGCGAAATTGCTTAAAATTGAAACTGCTTCTATAGATCCATGGCAAGATGGCAGTTCAAAAATAGGTTAATAAAATGCGTTACAAAGATGAAATATCAGCAAAAATTTGATTAAGTAAAGTAGTATAATAATTTTCCTCGATAGCTTTTTTTTTAGATTTCTACTGTATCGTAACTCCACCAACAAAGCTTATTCCACCATTTCTGGTAAGGAAGAATTATAAGATTAAATCTTTTATTTTCAATGATTGTTATATTTGGTATAACAGTTATGAATTTTACCTCCATTAAAGATCGAGTTTTTGATACTAGCTTGGGATTGGTTATGTCAAGATAACCACGTTAAGATCTTCCATCACAATGATAGGCTGATAATTATGACCTTAATCTGTCTTGAACAGATTAAAGCTGCCAGTTCCTTTACGCACGATCTGTCTTAGCCTTTAAAAACAACAGATATATTCCGATGTTTTAATGACTATTGAAAGAGTCAGGATTGGAAAGATATATAATTAATTATACCTACATTCATAAGAATGGCTATTTCACACGTTCACTAGGATTACCAAAGAGGAATAGGAGTAAACACTTCGTATACTAAATGTTGTTCTTAATGTTTCAATACTTAGACACTTCGTTACATAAGAGTAAGCCTTTGTTTAACTAGCCGTGTATGATATACGGCCTCAGTTGTATAGTCATTATATTAAGCAAATAACTATATAGGTACATGACCTCAAAGCCATTTATTTTAAACCAGATCAATTAAAATATTAAGCATTGACTAGAGTCCGAGTATTCATATATTTTTGTAGTGATAAATCACTAAAATAGGGATGAAATATTCAATCTTAAAGGTCAGAGATGTGATAGAAGGCATTTTTTAACGTCTAAAAATAGGAAATAGCTTGAATGTGTGGTAGGAACATTTATTACCTATACCGTATTTCAGCGCGTGGCGGTAAAAAGTGACTAAACCCGAATAGGGATCGTGGGTTAAGAAAAATTATTCTCCCTTCTGGGTCGCGATGATGTGCGCTAACCCCAACTTGAGAGAATGTGGTGAGTATGATGATAAATAGGAAGTGATTAAACTCCTTGGAACTAACGCGCGATTGCCATTAAAGGAGGGTTTTGTTTGTTTATAAGCCTGAAAAAGAGATTGTAGGCGAGGTTGGTGTTCAGGGTGAACTTCAAACCGGGGACTTCGGGGGCGTTGGGGGCTACTGGGTGTGGAAGGTTAGTGCGTAAGGAACTTCAGGCTAGGGTGATCTAGGGGTTTGGGGGATCCTAGTTCGATAATGCTCCCTTACGGAGTTGAGGTTGGGGAATTCAGGGTCCATATGGACTTTAACCTAAGGACTGCGGGGCCTTAAGGAACTTTCGAGATAGGCCCTAGAGGACTCTTCCAGTCTTCAAGAAAGGGGCTGCAGGGGATCTATGGGTTTCAAGACGGGCACTTCAGGGGCCCTATGGGCATCAATATGGGCATTACAGGAGGCTTCCAGGCTTCAAGACTGACTGCGTGAGCTTCATGGATCTCCAGATGAGGATTGCAGGGGTTCCTGAGCTTCAAGGCAGGGGCTTTATGGACTTGAAACCAAGGAATACAGGGATTATACGGACTCTAAGTAGGCTTGGTAGACTGATAGATAAACAGAGTCATAAAGCCCAAGGAAAAGAAGAGGATGCGTGTGTGAGTGAGTGAGGAATCTTTAAGGAATCCCATATGCCTACACTGTGTGATGGGAACTGGTGTATTATGGGGCCTTTTCCTTGTGAAACCCCCTGTTGAGGCAATGGTATTATTTATCCTTTTCTGTCTTCAAATTTCATTTTTCCCTCAGGTCTTTTTTCATCATTAATTAGCGGGAGTGAAGTGAAACAGATTTTGAGGTGCGGATGAAAAGAAGTAAAATGTTCAAAAGACTGCCTACACGTGTGTCAGTGGGAATGACGAAAGTGTGCGAGATGAGTTACATAGATGAACAGGCCACAACAGACCTTGCGGTCCAAACTACGTTGCCTAAGTTAAAATATAATGAGGAAGATAGCAACTATCTTAAGAGACCATTCGGTCCATTACAATGGAAGTACCTTTATTTTTATCCTAAATTCTAACTATATACCGGTCTGGGGACCGGGAAACCATTCTATATGGTTGAACAGTGGCACCGGTCTCGAACCCTTATGCAGTGGGTTCGAGGGCTAGCCACTTTTCATTTACTCTTTTGGGGACATTATTATTATTATTTACTGAAAATCAAAAAGTGAAAACCAACGAAGGCATCTTAGGCAAGACATGTGTGCGATTAGATGCAAGAGTTTATTTGAAGGTTTGTTTTTCTTTACCAATTTCCGCCCTTTTTCCATTACTACAAAATTTAGCATTTATTTATTCATGATTGATTTAAAAAATGGTGTATATTTAGATCACTCCCAATTATGATCTCACATTCCGTTCATAGTATTTTTATTACGTTTCAATAAATATTTAACCGAGTATTGTTTTATTTCTTCCTGGAAAAGTGAAGATTTAATCAACATTCACACAAAGAGTGGAATCAGAGAGCATCCCGCCACATCCTTCCTTATTCTTTCACCTCTGCCCTCTTCATTTCAGGGTTGCCACAAGCAAACTTTAAAAATAACCAAAATTTGGAGTTAAAAGGTACCAGAAAAAAACAAATGTAAATTTTACGAGGGATAATACAAGAATTCTCAAGAATTTGTCTTAAATTAGTGCAATGGAACCATTTATGTTTTAAAGAACGAGGCCCTCATCATACTTAACAATAATTTCATTAAATGAATACATGATCAAATTGGCTTGATTTGGTTCTTTTTGTAGTAATTTGGTACTTTTGCTGTTTTAGGCACCCATAAAAGAACCAAATTTGGTACTTTAGTACCAGTTGTGGCAACTCTGCTTCATCTTGAGGCACTTCGAATTTCCCTTTTACATAAACGGTTACCACACGATGTGGGATTTAACAGATTACAAATGGAATGAATTTTTATACATTCAATATGAGTTCAAAATAAGACTAAATTTACACATTCTAGTTACATTATTGTGTTTTACACTGCTTTACACTTTTATAGAATCTTACGATTGATATTTAATAATACACAAATAATTAATAAGATATTTTTTCCTTTAATATTTCTTCGATAGAATCAGTTCCTTTTGAGGGCGTTCGATAAACAAAATTAATTCATAAATGAGGCCACAGTTCGTGGTCTTTCCCAGGGATCTCCTGAAGAGGTCAGAGGAAAAGGTGCTCTGAGATAGTAGAGAGAATGGAAGGCTAAGATGAGATGGGTAAAGTTTGGGGGGTTGCTAGAGATTGCAACAGAGGCAGTTGGGGTTATTTGTGTAAGAAAATAATGACAGGAGTCTGCAAAAAAGCTAATCAATAGCCTATATGAGGCAGCTTCTGTTCCGATCACCTAGCCCAGTCTCACCTAGTATCCTCATCCATAAATCTATCCAGTCTATTCTTAAAACTTAAAATGAAGGACACTTCTATCACATAACTATTGAGCCTATTCCATTCTTCTACCACTCGATTTGTAAACCAAACTCTTTCCTAAACCTAAATTTACCCAGCTTAAACCCATTGCTACCTGTCCTATCCTGTTAACTAAAAATAAGAACCTCACTTATGTTTCCCCTATTATAACCTTTTACCCACTTGAAGACTTCAATCAAGTCTCCTCTAATTCTTTTCCTTTCAAACGTTTATCATTTAGTCTCCTAAGCCTTTCGCCATAAGGTCAGCTCCTCAACCCATGAATAACTTTAGTCATACTTCTTTGCACAGACTCAAACAAAGTAATATCTATCCTATAATATGATGACCAAAATTGCACCGCATAGTCAAGATGAAGCCTAATTAATGCCAGGTACAGTTTCAGAATGACATCAAGAGTCCTATTTCTCACGCTGCTTCCAATAAACCCTAATACGCTAGAACTTAAGCACTGCTTTCTAGGCCTGAGGTCGAAACTTACGAGAACACCAATGTCTCTTTCGCATTCTGACCTTCCTAAACCTCTCCCATTCGATTTATAATTATTCAGCGGATTACACTTATCCATACTAAATACATTACACTTGCTTGTGTTAAATTCCATTTGCCAATTCGTCTTTCATTATGTAAGCATCGGATTCAGACCTTATAATCCTACCCAACATATCGTCATCAGCAAACTTGCTCAGGTGGCTACTAATATCTATGCTGAGATCATTAATATAATTCAAGAACAACAAAGGCCCGAACACAGACCCCTGAGGAGTCCCACTGGTAACATTTCCCCACTCAGATTTAATCACATCTATACTAGCTATGTGCGGTCCGTCACTAAGCCACGAATGAATCCACCCAAAAATTCCTTCCATTGAATCCATGAGCTTTTACTATATTCAAAAGTCCTAAGTGTGGCACTCTGTCGGAAGCCTTACTTAAATCCAAATAAACAATATCGTAATTCTTATCTCTATCGGCAGCATCATAGACCTCTCTATAAAAAGACAGTAAATTAGTCAAACACGATTTACCCCTAGTAAATCCATGTGAAGATTCATTAATCAACTTATGTTTATTAAAGTGATCCTAATAGATTTCTTTATTGCAGATTCCATCATCTTCCCCACCACTGATGTTAAACTCACTGGCCGGTAATTAAACATATAGTTTTATACCCCTTCTTAAAGATAGGTATCACATTAGCTTTCTTCCATGCCGTTGGTACAACGCGTCTCTAGCGATTTTCTAAATAGGCATACCGGAGGCTCACTTAACACATATTTACATTCCTTCAAAATGCTATGAAAAATTTCATTGGTACCTGGTGCTTTACTAAATTTAATTCTATTTCTTTTGAGACTATCTTCTTGGTAATTAAGATATCCTCTTATCACTCTGCATTACCCCCCTGAAGATGAAGATCCCCTCAGGTACTATTACCTAGACAATCCAAGAGTGTATTGGAGGGGGGAGGGGGCGAATTCTACTTTTGTATTCGTGTCGGGAGGGATGGTTTCCTGACCACCTGACCAAGGACGGGTCAGATAAACTATTTCGTCGATCCAGTGGATTCAAATGTGTGAATGTTGGATGGATCGATTAGGTATAGGGCTTGTTTTGAAGTGGTATTCGAAGGAAGTGGGTCGGTATATCTTTTTCTGTGTTCTCGTTCGGTTGTGTTGGAGTGAAAATCTTAATAATTGGGTGAGTGGACGATGGGTTAATTGTTTGGGCGGTAAGGATAGGAATAAGAATGGAGGCGTGCAGTGAATGTGAGGGGAGGGGCATCATGCTGAAAAACTGGGTGTCATCATGTTTAGGTGGTCTTTGATGGGAAGATTTTGGTTTCAGTGTAATGGTATTAGGGGGGGGGGGGGCAACCATTGCTTGGAACTGTTTTTATATTGTGTAGATTTGTGTTAGATGTGAGTGGTGCTCAGATTGTGGATGCGTCATTTAGGATGATGCAAATAAACTGTGTAGTATGTTTATTTGGTACCTGAAGTTGGAGTTTGTGTGTGTTTTGAGGGTGATGAGTTGGATGCGGCTTTCGAGGTCGTTTTTTGCGATGAGCGAAGGCGATGTGTGGGTTTAGGGTGACACCTAGTAGTAAGGGTGTTAAGATCAGATGTGGATTATGATTATAAATAATCAGGCAATGGCTTCGCCACTCCTTCCCCCGCACTCCTACGGGGGAAGCTTGCGCTTCGCTACTAAGATTAAAATTTTAAATCTAATAAAAGCATCCATGGTTATATTTTTATAAATTTTTTTAACTTCGCCAATTATAATAATTTTAAAAAGGAACTCTAAAGTAAATTTCCCCCCTTTCAAAATATCACGTTGCTAAAATATAGTTATAGAAGAAGATAGATATAGAAGATATATAAAAATAAATTTTATGAACTTCACCATTTTTTTATATTCTAAAAGAATCATGAGAAATAACTTTGATAAAAACATAAGTCATAACCAAACTAAGATGAAATTATTATTCAAATACTCAAAAAAATTATCTTCTTAAATTATAGAGTTAGTGAAGTGATGACGATGACAAACAATGAATTTTCACTTAAAACTGATTACTTTTTTTTAGATGCTACCCACGAAACGAAATACAGCATAAAATTGCAACCAAAAGGTTCATAAAAGCAGGGTGAAATGTTAAAATGAAATAAAAGTTTACCAATGTTTCTCAAAAAAAATTTGGCAAAATTAATACCAAAATTTCCCCAAATTGATTAATTGTGAGCCTGATCTCCGATCTCTGTAAATCACATTTGAAACTTCATAATAGTTCCGTTTCAAAAACCTTTCCCATTAATCACATAGACTATTTAATCCACAAATCTTTACAGCGATATCTCGAGTCGCAATTATTCCTGAATTCACTTCTTTGCTATTACTTCCTTAACTTACTCAAGAATCAGCAAAAACTATGACGAAAGACAAATTTTGTGTCCACTGTGCCTACCCATAAATTTAGCGATAATAGTAATCTGGGCTAAACATTGTGCCGAAGAAAAGGTTAAATAAAGCATTTTTATATAAAGGTACGGGTTAAAAACTGTGCCTAAGTAAAGGTTAAAGGTTAAATAAAGCATTTTTGTATAAAGTTACAGGTTAAGTAAAGCGTTATTTTTAATATATGATATTTAAATTATCCCCGCGCTCTCGGGCGGAACGGAATAAGAAACGAAACCACCTATCAACACTAAATTCATGGCAGTGCAAAGTCTTGACTGCAACAGTTCCTCTGTACTCTCCACCTAAATTAAAACAAAACCGAAGGTGCTGTGTTATCAATATTTCTATTTTGATAAAGTATGCAAAGTGATATATATATATATATATATATATATATATATATATATATATATATATATAGTATATGAACGCGTTCGTTTTGTGACTTATTAACCCGATGCGAAGCCGTATGCTCGATTGCAAACCGGACATCTGAAGTTCTGGGTCCACTTTGGGAGTGAAGAGACTCCTGTGCGTGGAAATGTCAAGCTATACAATAAAGATTCATTCACACAAATATTCAACATAAGAGAAGAAACATTTTTACCAAAAGGTATATGAATTCTTTTCTAGTGGGTACATAAGGAACTCTCGAGTCCCTTTTAAAAATATATTATAATGCAAAAAAATCTTAGTTTTAATTATTTGGATTTTACAAAGCTGTAACATCCTTCATCCCGTAGGAGTACGATGATGTCTTTTCCTTGCCGCCGTGCTGACGGGACTCGGCGCCGCTTCCGATCCCAGCTTAGCTTTCCCAGTTCCTTTCGCTAACATATACTTTATGCCTTTTTGTACTAACCCTCCTGCTTTCCCTCACTGCAGGGGGGGTAGTACCTTGTGTAGGTTGTTACAGTTGGTAGCTGGAGGAGCCGTACGTTCTCCTGGACTGAGTTAAATTGAACTCTGACGGGTCCGTGGCAGGTTGTTTCGCTTCTCCCTCGTTCCCTCTAAGCATTCCTGTTTTTCTACGACTATCCCTTCAACCCTCTGTCTAGGCTTAAGGACATGACCAGCTACCTCATGCCGTGTCAGAAGAGAGGCTTTCGAACCTATATAAAAAAACGTCCATTAACGCCTGTAGGTCGCAAGAGACCGGGACTTGATAGGTCATGACCATTGGGGTGCGATTAAGGGGAAGATCGGTTTTGCCCTCAAGTTCACAAAGCTGTACTGCTCAAGGTGGGCTAGTTTTACTGCCTTGTTGACTGACAGGTCAATGAAATATCCCGGGTCCCTTCTATGGCTTTGCCTCAACAGATTTTCAGATCTTGTCTTTATTCTCGACGATTATTACGATATATTAACGAAATCTACCCTGAGCCTTGACTCTCCAGCTACTCAGTTGGGGGATACGGCGTTTGTAAATCGACCGGTCCACTGGGCTACTTCTGGCCGGTGTGCATCGCTGCACAAGTGCAAATAATATCATTAACACATCCAGGGTGGACCCCTAAAAAGTCCGAAAAGCAGAGATGGGATAGGCAGAAGCAGATGGATGCGGGATATAAACCACCTACCACCTTTTCCGTTTCCAGTTGTCACAAGTGTACGGAATCTTGGTTGTTGGAAAATTTCCAAGATTTCTGATTACGACACTATAAGTGAAACCTCGCCCAACCTTGGTGCTAAGGTGAGCGAAGGGCCTTCCGTTTCGCCATCTTTGGATCCGCGCTTGGGCAGCTCTACCTCTGAAGAAGAGGTGCCCACCACCTTGCAACCTTATTCAAGCGGAGAAAGAGTTTACCCCTCTACTATGTCTTCGGGAGTGGTGGCTTTCCTCTCACCCCATTTTATAAATCGCCCTCGGACGACTCCAATTAGTGCAGGCGGCGGCAGCTCTTTCGCTTTCTCAGGGCCAACCACTTTAGAGGTATTGTGCAGTGTCAAGTGCGTGAATTGTGGCAAGCAGTACCCTGATTCCTGGAAGTAATGTAGCTCGTATCTTTTCGAGAAGAAAGTCCTAGGAGTAAAGCTGCCTCCGTGCCCCTAGTGCATATATATGTTGTAAGCTTACTGAGGCCCAGCTGCCTGCCCCACTTTTTCCCGATGGAGGTCGGCTCGCCGGCCTCAATGACCTTTGTTGCAGGCAATAAGCTTGAAAAATCCCAGGGGGAATTTGTTACAGATTTGGGGGTCAGCGGGGGGGGGGGGTGACTTGAAGACCTCCTGAGGTGCCCCGCCCCATAAGGCATGGTCTTCTAAGATGGTGGACAAAGACTCATTGTGACACAACCCAGAGTCAAAGTCGCCACTCCCCCCTTGAAAGATTATGAAGCAGCAAGGTACTCCGAGGATCCACCAGGAGACTATGGACTTCCTCCTCAGGCTGGTACCCCTTTCTCCATTTCGGAGGAGAACATTGCCTAGGTCAGCCTATAATGGTTCGGGCCGCTTCAGCGCTCACCATTCTCCCTCCCATACGAAAAAGAAGAAGAAAGACGACCAGCGTTTCCTCTCTTTCTTGGGCTGTCCAGGAGATAGACGGTTCCCATGCTTTTTCGGCAAGTGACCAGGCCACGACTGGCCAATTCGGGTTCGGGGCGCCCTCGGGTGGCGAGACCCACGCAATGAGAAAGACTAAAGTTGCAGGTAGAGTGAGTAGAGCCTCGGTGACGTCATCGAAAGGCTGCCCGTCGTCTTTGATCCCGCCGGTTTCAAGCGTTTCCTTATTGTTGTTGATCATTCTACCGATGAGGAACATGTTGTCCAAAAGACGCATGCTCCATCAGCCTTAGACATTAGTTAAATTTCTAGGTAAAGAACCGATGGTCTCATTTTTTTCGAACGGGAACCTTCTGGTAAATGCGGCAGACACTTCCCAGGAGACCATGGTGAGTGCTCTTCGGACACTCGATGGGTCGTCTCTGCAGGTGACACCGCACTCTGCATGAATTTTGTGAAAGGGGTGGTGGTATATGTGAGGAAACTAGTGGACTACTTCCTATAAGGTATCATTGAAAAGTTAGCCGACCAATGATCAGTCAAGGTCATACATATGATGAGAAAACAGGAGGGTGTCTCAAGACCCACTCATACACTCTTCGTCACTTTCGAGCGTGGCAGGTTTCCCAAGTTGGTGCGTGCCGATTTGTATCGCTGGCGCATCAGGGCATTCGTGTCATTGCCGCAGAGGTGTTATCACTGGCCACCACTTCGGGCATTCAAGTGGAGCTTGCAGACGTGCCAAATAGAGTCAGCCCGCAATCTGCGCAAACTGCTCAAAGGCATTGCATGATATATCTGTATTGTGCAGTGTCAAGTGTGTGAATTGTGGCAAGTAGTACCCTGCTTCCTACAAGTAATGTAGCTCGTATCTTTTCGGGAGCAAGGTCCTAGGCGTAAAGCTGCAAACCTACTCTCTCATTTTGCCAGGCTAAGCTATACCTGGGACGTCCTATGCCTCAATTGTTAAAAGGTACCTTCTGCTCCAGGTCTACGAGCACGGTCGCTTTACTGCCTATTTAGAACCCGTCTGCGTGTTCTAACCCCCATCCTCCGCGCTCCATTGTAGAGCTGGCGGCACAAAACGGGCTCACACCCAGCCTCGGCTAAAGCAATGGCTCCCCCGTCCCTGCATTACCGTTTACTGCAAGACGAAACGGTAGCGCGCCCCTGCCGAGTCATTAGACTGACAGGAGAAAAACTTCCCGAAAGTCGTTGCGAGTGCGTCTTCGGGGACTCCTACATCTGCCCCCTGAAAAGAGAACACCTCCAAAAGAGCTTCGAATCTCACGCCTCGGAGGCGCTGTACGCACCAAAAGAGGGATGCCCCTGTGGTACGTAAAGACACATGGCGACCTTAACCTCCAAATAAGTCCTCAGAGACGATAGCGCATTTGACGGCCAGCAGTTCCCGGGGGTATGCTTCCGGAAAGCGTATGGCAATTCATGTGAGGGTATTCACATCGAAGAGGGCTCGCAACTTTCATTCGAGTTAGGCTTGGATGGCATATTCTTTCAATGGAATTGCTGTGGACTCCGATCCAACTCGGAGTAACTGAGGAGTTTAGTCTGCTCCCCTTCCTCGTTTGCTGGGTTTGTGATTGCCAGTCCTCCCTCCCAGGGTATAATAGTTTGCGCCTCAACCACCAGGAGATGGAGGTCTCGCAGAAGGATGCGAGATTTACACCGGGCATGATGTTTCCGTTCTTTTACTCGAGATATATATATATATATATATATATATATATATATATATATATATATATATATATATATATATGATGATGGTATAGTGGAAGATATAGTGGGTGAAAATTAAAGATGGGGGAGGAGGGGATGTTTTGCCCTAGTAGGGAGGGCATCGCTTTATTTTTATTTGATTTTATTTTTCCTTTATTTCTGTTGTTATTTTGTGTTTTTTAACGTCTGTCTGTGTTCCTTCGTGGGTTTTTAATGTTCTTCTTGTTGTATTTTGTTTCTTCTTCACTGTTGTTTTGACTTTTAGTGTAATAATGTTTGTAGCGTTCAAGCCTTTTATAGCTCTCTTGCCGACAAAGCTATTTCAGTGTTGTTTGTAATCTCATTTTTCGTGAGTAATTGTAATTGATTTAGATGTGATGTGTTGTGATGTTTTTATGTGTATATTGGATTGATATTTTCTCGTGAACAAAGTTTTGTTCTCGGGAACCGGCTTCGGCGTGAGGCTTTCCTCCGTAGCCACGCAGGTATATTTAACCTGCCGCCTGTTCCCTGCAGTTCTGGAATGACACCATTCGTTAGAGTGGACCAGATCTTTTTGCCCAGTTTCTGGGTGACGACATTGATGGGCTCCAACCGTTTCCTCCGATGCAAGACGCTTTGCCTAATTCGGTCAGGCCTTCTTGCTTTGTTGATAAGCAGAGAGGCAGTGTTATGGATGCGCTGGAGCCTTTTAATTGAGGTTTTATTAGCCGCTTGGGACACCACTGCGGGGTAGATCAGCATAGCCCGGACATACATCATATATATTTTCCTTATGTTGGCCGAGCTAAGATCTCTAAACCTGTAGAGCTTGGAGATTTCTCTCTTTGCCAGTTTTCGCCTCTCCATGTGGTGTCTCGAGTATCCATGGTCGGTGATTTTAAGGCCCAGGACGGTGCCTTCGGTGGAGTAGCCCTATCTCCTCCCATCTATGATGATGGGCCATGTCAAATCGTGGTTCAACGGGACAATTTTAAACTTGACCCTGTTGATCCTGATTTTCCATCGTCTCTCGAATTGGCTGATGTTGTTGATTTCCGCTATAGTGTGAGCTGCCTGCGCCCTTGCTTTCCTCTCCGGGCACGGGACAATTTGTGTGACGTCATCTGCGTATTGCAGATACATCGTGTCCCTGTGCACCGGAGTTATGAGGTCGATGGTGAAGACCAAGTAAAGCAGAGGACTCAGGCAGCTTCCCTGAGGAACGCCTGACTTTAATTCGAATTCGGGGCCCCTGTGCCCTTCAATCATGAGAGACGCCCTTCTGCCCATAATGAAGTCACAGAGGATCCTTTCCAGGATTGGGTCTAGCTGGAGGTTCAGGATCTTGTATTGAAGTCCTTTCAGCCAGACTTTATCGAAGGCATTATGCACGTCCCTCAACACAATGTCTACATAGAACCTGTTTGCTTGGGTATATGCTACTTTCTCAGTTAGGAGTGCCAGGGTGGTGTATGTGTCCCTCTTTTTGCGGAACCCATGCTGTTGTGGATTGTGCGCTCCTAACTCGCTCAGTTGAGCTTATTGCCTATTCGCTAAAATCTTTTTAAATATTTTACCCTGCATCTCAAGAAGAGAGATCGGGCGATAGTTTGCCACCTGGTCTGGGGGCTTGTTCTCCTTGGGAATAAAGATGATTTTGGCCATCTTGTATCCAGAGTAGCCTGTATTCAGGGCGGCATTCAGTGTGTTCGCCAATCCCTGAATAATATGCCTTGGGGCATTTAGGAGGTTGTTTTTTGTAATCCCAGACCGGCCTGGAGCCCTCTGTTTGAAGGACCTTATGATGTTCAAGGTCTCTTCGACAGTTATCGGGCATCCGTGGTCAACCATCACTCTTTCCTGAGATACTTGCGGATGGGGAAGGTTATATGTATCATTGTGCCGAGGTCATCGAGCAGTTGGTCTTCGAAGTCCTGGTCGAAGTCGTCGTTCTGCTCCGGTGATATAGCGAAAATCTTTTGCCAGTGCGATCTAAATCTTCTTTCGAGAGACTCTGGGTCCTCTATGATGGCGTCTCCTTCCTTAATTTGGGTTCTGAGTCTGGGAGGCAATCTTCTAATTCTCCGGATGTTATTCCAGAATTTTACCGGATCGCTCTCCCTGTCCAGTCTTCCAATGATGCCATTCCATATCATTCTTTGTTTTTCTGTTATGATGTCTCTCGTTTCCATGGCTAGATGCCTCATTCTGGCCGTCCTTTTCCTATTGGTTCCTGTCCTGCCGATCTCATCATAGATTGCTCTATGTTCTCGGGCGATTTCTCTCATGTCGTCCGTCCACTCAGGTTGTGGGAGCATTTTATAGGAGATTCTGGGCACACATCTCTCGTCGGCTTGAATGAGGAGATCTGTGATCTCCTCATTTTGGCGTTAAAGAGAAGCAGCCCTCTTTCTTTCGCCTAAGACGCCATTTCCGTGTCTGTGAAGACAACCTTGAAGACATGGAAGTAATCCGTGTTGTCTCTTTTGTTGCGAAATTTAATGACCTCGGCAACTTTCGCCCACTTCTGGTTTTTCTCTAGCTCCTCCTTAATTTCATTATTTGTGTGCTGGCCGACCCATATGTCCAGCCTTCTGTACACGACGCTCCTGTGCGCCTGGATTTGAGGAGGCGTGGTTGGTTGGAGGTTTATCTCATTAAGGTGCTTTACCCCTTCTTCCTTAGTTAGTGCCTCAATATATATATATATATATATATATATATATATATATATATATATATATATATATATATATATATATATATATATATATATATATATATATATATATATATATATATATATATATATATATATATATATATATATATGTGTGTAAATAGTAATTACATCTAAACTTAACTCTATAACATTTCAACCAATCAGGCGCCAGGATAGATTTGAAGTGTTACTAACGCTCCAACCTTTTACATATAAACCATGCCGAAGTCAAATTTCCGAATTGCTGAGCGAATATTCGACTGCGTAGCATTGCCTTACTACCTTTTGAAGAGCGTTGTAACCTCACGCGTGCTAAGAAAGAAAGACTTTTGAGCCTCGCAATCTAAGAACGCGACTGTCCTTGGAGTCATTAGGACCCCAGTTGATCTGCAAAGATTTTAATACAATCTTTTGGCTGCGAGTGATGAAGCAAAATAATGGCCTAAAAACATCATTGCTCCCGTCCACCGCCCTGCGTGGGAACCTGCTTGGATGACTGCCCTTCATTAATTTTGTCTTAACTATGTCGGCCGCTTGGACTGACATAATTAAGGGCTTGCGTGGAAACTAGTTTGAGGCCTATCCCACAGCAGAAGCACAAGTCAGAAATTTTCTCGAATCTGGGGCAAAACTGCGAGTCCCGGACGAAGGAGAAATCCTCATCGCCGAGGGGACCCGGCCAGAATCATAGAGGGAAATACTCCCGTATCTATGTAGTTGTATCTATGTAGTTGGATGCAGTTTTGGCGTACGTACCCGTGAGGGGGTGGCACAAACTTAGCGGTCGTTGATTCGGCTGCTATGCATTAAGTCCACCAAGCTCAACCCTCTGAGGTCTCCACTCGAGAACCATCCCCCATCCATCATCACCCATCATCCCGGCACCATCCTTGCGGGGAAACAACAGGAAACTGGACGGGAGCGCTCTTTTCATATCGTATTCAAGTCCAACCCTTGACTCTACCTCCTTTGTCACTTCTGACATCACTTTTTTCACCCATAACAAAAATAACTACACATTTTTTACAGAGAAAGAAAATAACAGCAAGAAAGAATAAAGAAGACGCCCACGACGATGGAGGCCCTCCCTAAGAGGGTCCCCCTGCGGACCATAGCTGGAAAAAAGGACCCCCGAGAAGAAAACCGTATGCTAATCCTTATTTGCAAATTTAAGGATTGCTTTGATCAAACTTATAGACATCCCAAATGGTTTCATCGCTATATGCGGTGAAACCAAGGACATACACCGGCTCCTATCTGATAAAGGGGCCGAAGTGCTAAGGAAGATGGATTTGGAAGCCAAAACCCCACCAGCAATCTCTGCAAATAGAAGTGTCATCTGCCGAAAGGTGGAGAGCTGGGTGGGAGAGAACTCCCCCGTGGACATAAAAGACGAGGTGGAAAGGAAGCAAACATGGGCTAAGGTCAGGGAAGTCATTAAATTTCGTGACCATACCCATGTCTTCAAGGTGACCTTTCAAACTACTGAAATGGCTCACAAGGCGTCTACGAAGGGACTCCTCATTTTTAATATGAGGATTCCAAGAACAAACATCGAACACGAGAAATACCACATCATCCAGATGTGCTTCGTCTGTTATTCTTTAGAGAACCACACAACCGTCAATTGCCCCTCCAAAGGGAAAAATTTTGTAAATCGAATGCGCCACACAGGGTCATCGATATGACGCCTGCAATAGCACTACCAAAAAGTATATGAACTGTAAGGGACCCCATCGAACGATGGCCCTTAACTGCCCAAAGAGAAAGGAAATCATCAAAAAAATGGAAGATGAAGAAAAGAAAATGAAAAACAATACCTATGCAAGCACTGTGAAGAGAAGTGAAGGGATGGCCTCAGCAATGGCAACTCCCTCACCGATGGTCTTCACAAACGACCTAAGTGCTAAGATATTAATCTGCATAACACACGCAAACGTGGCGAATTCGGTAAGACCTGGATGCTACAACCGGGTTTTAAACGCGTTATTAAAGGCTAATAACCTGCCATCCGTCATCGTGCCCGATGACCCAGAATGCTCCAGGGCATTCAAGGACAGCGTGATTAGAAATAGTAGCAACGACGAAAAAGCCACTGGACTGAAAGAGGTCATTGAATCTCCCACATCGGAGGAATCCGAAGAAGAGGACGAGAACAATGACAATGAGGAACAAGAATCCACATCTTCGGATAGTGACGAGGGCCCATGCACTCGCACAAGAGCGACGAAGAGTCGGTCAAAGCCTCCTAGTCCTCCCCCCGAAGAAAGAAAAGCCTGGGCACTCCAGACCCGCCCCACAGGCCAAGAAAAGTAAAAAGACGAAGAAGAAACACAGGTAATACATTTCACAATGGAACCGAACTCACTAAGAATTATGGAAATTAACACCAACAGCTGGACAGTGAAAAGAACTCTCTACGGAAATTTTTTCAGGGAGATTGATGCAGATGTCATCTTGATTTCTGAGCATGGGATTGACACTCGTAGCTCCGAAAGGAAGATCTGGAACTACGACGTGTTAATCACGAATTACTCTCAAGAGCGGTACGACGGTGCCGCCATCAAAAGAGTGATCAAGTATAAACCAATAAGAAACTTGGAAGAATCCTGTCTTGCAATAGAAGTCGAACTTGATATAGGAAAGCTGGTCATCGCCACCGGGTACCAGCCGCCGAGACGAGAATATTTACCAATCCATTCTCTCTCTCGTCTTTTTGGCAGAAGGACCCCCACCATATTATTGGGGGATCTTAATGCCAGATGTCGGGAGTCTGGGTACAGGACCTTCAATGGAAATGGAAGGTGCCTGACCATTATGATGGACCGAAATATGGTCCATAGAATAGGCCCGGACTTCCAACCTATACTCGAGGAAGAAGTGCAACAAAACCAGACATTTGTCTGGCTAATCGTCAGCTGCCGTTTAATTACTACATGGAACCAGTCCAGGTACCATGAGGTGATCATATAGAGATCCTACTTACCATCAACAGGAACCCTATACAAGTTCCAGCTCCAGTCAGAAAAGACTACAGGAGAGCAAACTGGGCACGGCACGCGGGTCTTCTCGAGGCCTATCGCCCACCAGATCTGGATGAGGCAATTCTCGAGGAGATAGACGAGGCACTCGACGACCTCAACGAACATCTTATGAATGCAGATAGGGCTTGCATCCCCCAAACTCAATATAAAACCATGTCCTCATACAGGTAGACTGGGTACATGAAAGAACTTTACAGAGAATTGAGAGTCATGTACGAGTTAAATATCAGAAATGCATCAGTTGACTCGCTACAACGAAGTAGAGAGATCAAGGAAGAGCTCAACCAGTTGATCCTCGAACAACAACAGAGACAATGGGACAATGCGATCGAGAGCCTCGATCAAGATGCATCTCCCAAGGACTTTTAGAAGAAAGTCAAAAGTTTTAGAGGATCATCTGGAAAAAAGAAGAAAATGGAAATCCAAAAAGAAGATGGATCCATTGAAACAGAAGAGAGAAACATCGAAGTAATACTCCGGCGTTAATGGGAAAAAATCTTCAGCATATCGGAAGAAGAAAACGAAGATTTTGATATAGAGTTCGAAAACAACATCGTAGACGAGCTTAACACGGAAATACACCGAACGCATCCTCATCACCAGGTGGATAGACTGCGTGACGGAGACGCCGAGATTACCGAAGAAGAGATCCTTGGCGCACTCCGCTCATTCCGACAAAAAGCCCCAGGCCAATCGAAAAGACACAAGCCAACATCATCGAAGGAATGAGACGTATTTTTAACGCATGTCTGAATACAGGGTACTTTCCAGATGCTTACAAGACGGCAAAGATGATCTTCTTGCCCAAGCACGGAAAGGACCCAACGTTGAAAGAGAGCTACCGCCCAATTTCACTCCTGGAATTTGGCGGGAAACTCTTTGAGAATATCCTCAACGGGAGACTGGTGTCTCACCTGGAAGAAAACCCCCTCTACAACCCATGTCAATTCGGGTTTAGAAAGAAGCGAAGTACGGAAATGACAATCAATGTCATAACGGAAAAGCTTTCTCAAGCCAAACGGGACAGTAGTTATGTGGATATCGTTTGTCGGAATGTATCAAAGGCGTTTGATAAGGTGTGGCAGTGGGGCATGCCTTATAAGATCTTACGGCTTGGTCTAAGTGAAAACTTAGAAAGAACTTTCTGTGACTATGTCATGGATAGAGCGGCGTATGTCAGTCTAGGGTGCACGGACGGACCAAAGTTTCCGCTCACTGCTGGCCTCCCGCAGCGGGGGTGTCTGTCCCCCACCATTAACTCGATATACACCGCGGATGTCCCAGCCCCTATGTACCCCTCTCCACTCAATATTCAGTACGCCGATGATTTCAGCCAGATAATCGTATCTCCATGGAGGAATGCGCCGTGGCAAGCTCGCATGACAGCGATGGAAATCGCGAACCTGAACAACTACGAGTCTCAGGAGAAGATAAGAACAAACCAAGAGAAATTCAAGGTGGTCACCATCGGACGCACCTTAAGGACAGACGTGTGTGTGGAGGATACGCGATACCCCTACACCAACGAATGCAATGTACTCGGTATGAAAATCACCTCTAGCGGGTACAAGAAGCACGTCGAAGAAAGAATTTCTCGAGCCTCGAGCGCTGTCAGAACTTTATATACATTTAGAAATCTACGTGAAAGCAACAAGAAGAAGATCTACAATGCCCTTGTAAGATCTACGTTGCTTTACCCCGCCTCCACCCTCTCATGTGTCTTAAAAACACAAAAGAGGCGACTTCAAGTAGTGCAAAATAAATGCATGTACCTAATCACGGGTACACGCAGGCAAGAAAGATATAAGTGGGAATACTCCAAGGACGTCCCGGAGAAGGTCGGCTTAACCAAGAAGCTTTCATAACCCTATCAAACTCAGAATTTAAGAAAAAGAGATCCGGCAGATGCCGATCTCCCCCAGTTAGACCCTCCACCCCCAATAAACAAGTAAATAAGAACGAATAACTGACTGACAACATAGACAGACTAAAAAAAGACTTAACAATTCTACAGATGAATACTGACGGATGGACCGACAAGCAAGCGACTTACGGTAACATCATAAGAAATTGCGCCCCTGATATCGTTCTGATATCAGAACACGGTATAAACACTTCACAAAAGACAATAAAGATATTTAATTACTCCGTGACGACAAAAAAACATACCCAGGAACGTTTTGATGGTGCCGCCATCGCAGTCAAGAAAGGTATTCTGTTCAAACTACTCCCTTCTTTAGATGAATCCTATCTGGTCATCGAGATCCAAACCACCCTGGGTCACTTGTGGTATCAACAGGGTACCAACCCCGAAGACGGGACTATATCCCAATGCACAACTTTCTTCAGCTCTGTGCACATGGAAAAACAGTCCTGTTGGGGGGGGGGGGCTCAACGCCAGATGCCGGGAATCCGGTTATACCGCAAACCTAAAGAAGAAGGGAATGAACTTGAAGAACCTTATTGACAGAGGTATCGTTGCCCGCATCGGGCCCGACTTCCCCACCTATGTCACCGACACCTTCGCAACCAAACCAGTTATCACCCTAACCAGCCCTTAATTCTCCTACAATTACTATATACAGCCCGTACCTCTAATCCCCAGCGACCACGTCCCAAGCCAAATCAAAATTTCATCCAGCCCCATCCAAATACCCGTCAGGGAGCGAAAATGCTACTCTCGAGCGAACTATCTTCTTTCGCTCTCTGGCTCTTTCTCTTTTACTTTAATGACCGAAACGACCATGACGACCTTAAAATGACGGACGACGTTTAGTCCCCGAAGGGACTAAACCTGATCGGGGAGATTTCTTCTCAATAGTCAACTGGGAGCTCGATGTGGCCCTTGTTAGACTAGTAGATACACCTTTTGGCTATACGGTCATCTGTAAAAGAAGAGTGGCGCGGAGCTCCTGGCCTCACCCAGAGGAGCGAAAGTCTTCGGTTTGATAAACCTAACTCCCAAAATCCCTCCCCAAACCTAGGCACACCGCAGTGTCGTCTGCCGTCGGCTCGACTCATGGTTAGGTCACCATTCTAGTGCTGAAATCTCTCAGGAAATTGAGAGAAATCACTCCTTTGCCAAGGTCTCAGAGGTGATTAAATTTAAAGAATATACACACGTCTTTAAAGTCGTGTTTGCCGAAACTGGTATGGCACAAAAGGCCAAAGAGATGAGTCTCCTTCTCTTTCACGTCAGGGTTTGCCCTGAGCAAATAGTCAGAGAGGAGTTCACTCAAATACAAACTTTCTTCAAGTGCTACAAACTAAATGAGCACACAACAAAATCCTGCACTCAAACAGAGTCCATCTGTTCCATTTGCAGCAATACCGGGCACATCTGGCGTGACTGCAAGAGCTCAGTGAAGCGTTGCATTAACTGCAACGGGAACCATGCAGCCATGGCGATGGCATGCCCGGCTAAAAAGGCCGCCATAAGAAAGCAGCAGCAACAGAAGAAAGACGAGGAAGAAACCAGAGCTAACATGACATATGCGAAAGTGGCAAGGGTGGCAGTGGGAGAAGCAGCAGCGCAGCGCACCTACCTTAAGGTATAAAGCGAGCAATCTACAAAAATCATGTGCTGCATCTACTATGCGCACATTGCCAACTTGACGAACCCCAGTTCCTTCAAGAATGAGCTCAACCAGATGCTCAAGAACACTGGCATGGATGAAATGTGGTTTCTCGAGAACCCACGCTCGGAGGAAGTCCTACGCATCCAAATGCACCCCCCTCTATCAAGACCACCCGCTCCAACAACAACAATTGCTCCCGCTCCCACCAAGCTAACCCAAGAAGATCCTGAACCAATAACCCCCTCACCAAGCGAACCCGCCACTATTGTTCCCGAGGTGAAATCACCTAAAGGAGCAAAAAACAAGAGCCGACACTGTAGCCGCTTCAAGCGATCACCCCTTCGTCAGAGGGGCAGGTCAACTTCCTCAGCGAAGGAAGGCAAACATGCCTACCACGGGAAGAGGATCGAACTAAAAATCTTCACAACAGACGACGTCCCATTCCCCCAACAAAAGACCGATAAAGATGTAAGCGACGGAATTACCACGGGGAGATATAAGTGGGAATACTCCAAGGACGTCCCGGAGAAGGTCGGCTTAACCAAGAAGCTTTCATAACCCTATCAAACTCAGAATTTAAGAAAAAGAGATCCGGCAGATGCCGATCTCCCCCAGTTAGACCCTCCACCCCCAATAAACAAGTAAATAGGAACGAATAACTGACTGACAACATAGACAGACTAAAAAAAGACTTAACAATTCTACAGATGAATACTGACGGATGGACCGACAAGCAAGCGACTTACGGTAACATCATAAGAAATTGCGCCCCTGATATCGTTCTGATATCAGAACACGGTATAAACACTTCACAAAAGACAATAAAGATGTTTAATTACTCCGTGACGACAAAAAAACATACCCAGGAACGTTTTGATGGTGCCGCCATCGCAGTCAAGAAAGGTATTCTGTTCAAACTACTCCCTTCTTTAGATGAATCCTATCTGGTCATCGAGATCCAAACCACCCTGGGTCACTTGTGGTATCAACAGGGTACCAACCCCGAAGACGGGACTATATCCCAATGCACAACTTTCTTCAGCTCTGTGCACATGGAAAAACAGTCCTGTTGGGGGGGGGGCTCAACGCCAGATGCCGGGAATCCGGTTATACCGCAAACCTAAAGAAGAAGGGAATGAACTTGAAGAACCTTATTGACAGAGGTATCGTTGCCCGTATCGGGCCCGACTTCCCCACCTATGTCACCGACACCTTCGCAACCAAACCAGTTATCACCCTAACCAGCCCTTAATTCTCCTACAATTACTATATACAGCCCGTACCTCTAATCCCCAGCGACCACGTCCCAAGCCAAATCAAAATTTCATCCAGCCCCATCCAAATACCCGTCAGGGAGCGAAAATGCTACTCTCGAGCGAACTATCTTCTTTCGCTCTCTGGCTCTTTCTCTTTTACTTTAATGACCGAAACGACCATGACGACCTTAAAATGACGGACGACGTTTAGTCCCCGAAGGGACTAAACCTGATCGGGGAGATTTCTTCTCAATAGTCAACTGGGAGCTCGATGTGGCCCTTGTTAGACTAGTAGATACACCTTTTGGCTATACGGTCATCTGTAAAAGAAGAGTGGCGCGGAGCTCCTGGCCTCACCCAGAGGAGCGAAAGTCTTCGGTTTGATAAACCTAACTCCCAAAATCCCTCCCCAAACCTAGGCACACCGCAGTGTCGTCTGCCGTCGGCTCGACTCATGGTTAGGTCACCATTCTAGTGCTGAAATCTCTCAGGAAATTGAGAGAAATCACTCCTTTGCCAAGGTCTCAGAGGTGATTAAATTTAAAGAATATACACACGTCTTTAAAGTCGTGTTTGCCGAAACTGGTATGGCACAAAAGGCCAAAGAGATGAGTCTCCTTCTCTTTCACGTCAGGGTTTGCCCTGAGCAAATAGTCAGAGAGGAGTTCACTCAAATACAAACTTTCTTCAAGTGCTACAAACTAAATGAGCACACAACAAAATCCTGCACTCAAACAGAGTCCATCTGTTCCATTTGCAGCAATACCGGGCACATCTGGCGTGACTGCAAGAGCTCAGTGAAGCGTTGCATTAACTGCAACGGGAACCATGCAGCCATGGCGATGGCATGCCCGGCTAAAAAGGCCGCCATAAGAAAGCAGCAGCAACAGAAGAAAGACGAGGAAGAAACCAGAGCTAACATGACATATGCGAAAGTGGCAAGGGTGGCAGTGGGAGAAGCAGCAGCGCAGCGCACCTACCTTAAGGTATAAAGCGAGCAATCTACAAAAATCATGTGCTGCATCTACTATGCGCACATTGCCAACTTGACGAACCCCAGTTCCTTCAAGAATGAGCTCAACCAGATGCTCAAGAACACTGGCATGGATGAAATGTGGTTTCTCGAGAACCCACGCTCGGAGGAAGTCCTACGCATCCAAATGCACCCCCCTCTATCAAGACCACCCGCTCCAACAACAACAATTGCTCCCGCTCCCACCAAGCTAACCCAAGAAGATCCTGAACCAATAACCCCCTCACCAAGCGAACCCGCCACTATTGTTCCCGAGGTGAAATCACCTGAAGGAGCAAAAAACAAGAGCCGACACTGTAGCCGCTTCAAGCGATCACCCCTTCGTCAGAGGGGCAGGTCAACTTCCTCAGCGAAGGAAGGCAAACATGCCTACCACGGGAAGAGGATCGAACTAAAAATCTTCACAACAGACGACGTCCCATTCCCCCAACAAAAGACCGATAAAGATGTAAGCGACGGAATTACCACGGGGAGATATAAGTGGGAATACTCCAAGGACGTCCCGGAGAAGGTCGGCTTAACCAAGAAGCTTTCATAACCCTATCAAACTCAGAATTTAAGAAAAAGAGATCCGGCAGATGCCGATCTCCCCCAGTTAGACCCTCCACCCCCAATAAACAAGTAAATAGGAACGAATAACTGACTGACAACATAGACAGACTAAAAAAAGACTTAACAATTCTACAGATGAATACTGACGGATGGACCGACAAGCAAGCGACTTACGGTAACATCATAAGAAATTGCGCCCCTGATATCGTTCTGATATCAGAACACGGTATAAACACTTCACAAAAGACAATAAAGATGTTTAATTACTCCGTGACGACAAAAAAACATACCCAGGAACGTTTTGATGGTGCCGCCATCGCAGTCAAGAAAGGTATTCTGTTCAAACTACTCCCTTCTTTAGATGAATCCTATCTGGTCATCGAGATCCAAACCACCCTGGGTCACTTGTGGTATCAACAGGGTACCAACCCCGAAGACGGGACTATATCCCAATGCACAACTTTCTTCAGCTCTGTGCACATGGAAAAACAGTCCTGTTGGGGGGGGGGGCTCAACGCCAGATGCCGGGAATCCGGTTATACCGCAAACCTAAAGAAGAAGGGAATGAACTTGAAGAACCTTATTGACAGAGGTATCGTTGCCCGCATCGGGCCCGACTTCCCCACCTATGTCACCGACACCTTCGCAACCAAACCAGTTATCACCCTAACCAGCCCTTAATTCTCCTACAATTACTATATACAGCCCGTACCTCTAATCCCCAGCGACCACGTCCCAAGCCAAATCAAAATTTCATCCAGCCCCATCCAAATACCCGTCAGGGAGCGAAAATGCTACTCTCGAGCGAACTATCTTCTTTCGCTCTCTGGCTCTTTCTCTTTTACTTTAATGACCGAAACGACCATGACGACCTTAAAATGACGGACGACGTTTAGTCCCCGAAGGGACTAAACCTGATCGGGGAGATTTCTTCTCAATAGTCAACTGGGAGCTCGATGTGGCCCTTGTTAGACTAGTAGATACACCTTTTGGCTATACGGTCATCTGTAAAAGAAGAGTGGCGCGGAGCTCCTGGCCTCACCCAGAGGAGCGAAAGTCTTCGGTTTGATAAACCTAACTCCCAAAATCCCTCCCCAAACCTAGGCACACCGCAGTGTCGTCTGCCGTCGGCTCGACTCATGGTTAGGTCACCATTCTAGTGCTGAAATCTCTCAGGAAATTGAGAGAAATCACTCCTTTGCCAAGGTCTCAGAGGTGATTAAATTTAAAGAATATACACACGTCTTTAAAGTCGTGTTTGCCGAAACTGGTATGGCACAAAAGGCCAAAGAGATGAGTCTCCTTCTCTTTCACGTCAGGGTTTGCCCTGAGCAAATAGTCAGAGAGGAGTTCACTCAAATACAAACTTTCTTCAAGTGCTACAAACTAAATGAGCACACAACAAAATCCTGCACTCAAACAGAGTCCATCTGTTCCATTTGCAGCAATACCGGGCACATCTGGCGTGACTGCAAGAGCTCAGTGAAGCGTTGCATTAACTGCAACGGGAACCATGCAGCCATGGCGATGGCATGCCCGGCTAAAAAGGCCGCCATAAGAAAGCAGCAGCAACAGAAGAAAGACGAGGAAGAAACCAGAGCTAACATGACATATGCGAAAGTGGCAAGGGTGGCAGTGGGAGAAGCAGCAGCGCAGCGCACCTACCTTAAGGTATAAAGCGAGCAATCTACAAAAATCATGTGCTGCATCTACTATGCGCACATTGCCAACTTGACGAACCCCAGTTCCTTCAAGAATGAGCTCAACCAGATGCTCAAGAACACTGGCATGGATGAAATGTGGTTTCTCGAGAACCCACGCTCGGAGGAAGTCCTACGCATCCAAATGCACCCCCCTCTATCAAGACCACCCGCTCCAACAACAACAATTGCTCCCGCTCCCACCAAGCTAACCCAAGAAGATCCTGAACCAATAACCCCCTCACCAAGCGAACCCGCCACTATTGTTCCCGAGGTGAAATCACCTAAAGGAGCAAAAAACAAGAGCCGACACTGTAGCCGCTTCAAGCGATCACCCCTTCGTCAGAGGGGCAGGTCAACTTCCTCAGCGAAGGAAGGCAAACATGCCTACCACGGGAAGAGGATCGAACTAAAAATCTTCACAACAGACGACGTCCCATTCCCCCAACAAAAGACCGATAAAGATGTAAGCGACGGAATTACCACGGGGAGATATAAGTGGGAATACTCCAAGGACGTCCCGGAGAAGGTCGGCTTAACCAAGAAGCTTTCATAACCCTATCAAACTCAGAATTTAAGAAAAAGAGATCCGGCAGATGCCGATCTCCCCCAGTTAGACCCTCTACCCCCAATAAACAAGTAAATAGGAACGAATAACTGACTGACAACATAGACAGACTAAAAAAAGACTTAACAATTCTACAGATGAATACTGACGGATGGACCGACAAGCAAGCGACTTACGGTAACATCATAAGAAATTGCGCCCCTGATATCGTTCTGATATCAGAACACGGTATAAACACTTCACAAAAGACAATAAAGATGTTTAATTACTCCGTGACGACAAAAAAACATACCCAGGAACGTTTTGATGGTGCCGCCATCGCAGTCAAGAAAGGTATTCTGTTCAAACTACTCCCTTCTTTAGATGAATCCTATCTGGTCATCGAGATCCAAACCACCCTGGGTCACTTGTGGTATCAACAGGGTACCAACCCCGAAGACGGGACTATATCCCAATGCACAACTTTCTTCAGCTCTGTGCACATGGAAAAACAGTCCTGTTGGGGGGGGGGGCTCAACGCCAGATGCCGGGAATCCGGTTATACCGCAAACCTAAAGAAGAAGGGAATGAACTTGAAGAACCTTATTGACAGAGGTATCGTTGCCCGCATCGGGCCCGACTTCCCCACCTATGTCACCGACACCTTCGCAACCAAACCAGTTATCACCCTAACCAGCCCTTAATTCTCCTACAATTACTATATACAGCCCGTACCTCTAATCCCCAGCGACCACGTCCCAAGCCAAATCAAAATTTCATCCAGCCCCATCCAAATACCCGTCAGGGAGCGAAAATGCTACTCTCGAGCGAACTATCTTCTTTCGCTCTCTGGCTCTTTCTCTTTTACTTTAATGACCGAAACGACCATGACGACCTTAAAATGACGGACGACGTTTAGTCCCCGAAGGGACTAAACCTGATCGGGGAGATTTCTTCTCAATAGTCAACTGGGAGCTCGATGTGGCCCTTGTTAGACTAGTAGATACACCTTTTGGCTATACGGTCATCTGTAAAAGAAGAGTGGCGCGGAGCTCCTGGCCTCACCCAGAGGAGCGAAAGTCTTCGGTTTGATAAACCTAACTCCCAAAATCCCTCCCCAAACCTAGGCACACCGCAGTGTCGTCTGCCGTCGGCTCGACTCATGGTTAGGTCACCATTCTAGTGCTGAAATCTCTCAGGAAATTGAGAGAAATCACTCCTTTGCCAAGGTCTCAGAGGTGATTAAATTTAAAGAATATACACACGTCTTTAAAGTCGTGTTTGCCGAAACTGGTATGGCACAAAAGGCCAAAGAGATGAGTCTCCTTCTCTTTCACGTCAGGGTTTGCCCTGAGCAAATAGTCAGAGAGGAGTTCACTCAAATACAAACTTTCTTCAAGTGCTACAAACTAAATGAGCACACAACAAAATCCTGCACTCAAACAGAGTCCATCTGTTCCATTTGCAGCAATACCGGGCACATCTGGCGTGACTGCAAGAGCTCAGTGAAGCGTTGCATTAACTGCAACGGGAACCATGCAGCCATGGCGATGGCATGCCCGGCTAAAAAGGCCGCCATAAGAAAGCAGCAGCAACAGAAGAAAGACGAGGAAGAAACCAGAGCTAACATGACATATGCGAAAGTGGCAAGGGTGGCAGTGGGAGAAGCAGCAGCGCAGCGCACCTACCTTAAGGTATAAAGCGAGCAATCTACAAAAATCATGTGCTGCATCTACTATGCGCACATTGCCAACTTGACGAACCCCAGTTCCTTCAAGAATGAGCTCAACCAGATGCTCAAGAACACTGGCATGGATGAAATGTGGTTTCTCGAGAACCCACGCTCGGAGGAAGTCCTACGCATCCAAATGCACCCCCCTCTATCAAGACCACCCGCTCCAACAACAACAATTGCTCCCGCTCCCACCAAGCTAACCCAAGAAGATCCTGAACCAATAACCCCCTCACCAAGCGAACCCGCCACTATTGTTCCCGAGGTGAAATCACCTAAAGGAGCAAAAAACAAGAGCCGACACTGTAGCCGCTTCAAGCGATCACCCCTTCGTCAGAGGGGCAGGTCAACTTCCTCAGCGAAGGAAGGCAAACATGCCTACCACGGGAAGAGGATCGAACTAAAAATCTTCACAACAGACGACGTCCCATTCCCCCAACAAAAGACCGATAAAGATGTAAGCGACGGAATTACCACGGGGAGATATAAGTGGGAATACTCCAAGGACGTCCCGGAGAAGGTCGGCTTAACCAAGAAGCTTTCATAACCCTATCAAACTCAGAATTTAAGAAAAAGAGATCCGGCAGATGCCGATCTCCCCCAGTTAGACCCTCCACCCCCAATAAACAAGTAAATAGGAACGAATAACTGACTGACAACATAGACAGACTAAAAAAAGACTTAACAATTCTACAGATGAATACTGACGGATGGACCGACAAGCAAGCGACTTACGGTAACATCATAAGAAATTGCGCCCCTGATATCGTTCTGATATCAGAACACGGTATAAACACTTCACAAAAGACAATAAAGATGTTTAATTACTCCGTGACGACAAAAAAACATACCCAGGAACGTTTTGATGGTGCCGCCATCGCAGTCAAGAAAGGTATTCTGTTCAAACTACTCCCTTCTTTAGATGAATCCTATCTGGTCATCGAGATCCAAACCACCCTGGGTCACTTGTGGTATCAACAGGGTACCAACCCCGAAGACGGGACTATATCCCAATGCACAACTTTCTTCAGCTCTGTGCACATGGAAAAACAGTCCTGTTGGGGGGGGGGGGCTCAACGCCAGATGCCGGGAATCCGGTTATACCGCAAACCTAAAGAAGAAGGGAATGAACTTGAAGAACCTTATTGACAGAGGTATCGTTGCCCGCATCGGGCCCGACTTCCCCACCTATGTCACCGACACCTTCGCAACCAAACCAGTTATCACCCTAACCAGCCCTTAATTCTCCTACAATTACTATATACAGCCCGTACCTCTAATCCCCAGCGACCACGTCCTAAGCCAAATCAAAATTTCATCCAGCCCCATCCAAATACCCGTCAGGGAGCGAAAATGCTACTCTCGAGCGAACTAGGAAGAGTACCGTACTCTCCTCGGTGAATTCAGAGCGCAGCCCCTGGAAGAAGCCACCCTGGAGGAGATCGACCAGGAACTGGCAAGGTTGACGAAGTCAATGGTGGAGGCGGACCGTGCAACGGTTCCAAAAACCTCGTACAAAACGTTACCAGCACCAAGATGGACACAAGAACTTTATGACCTATCAGACGAATACAAAAGACTCTTCGAAGAAATTAGACTGACTAACACTGACAGAATCAAAAACAGACGACTACGAACACTTAGGACAGAAATGAAGACTCTCATAACAGAGCAACAACAAGCGCTCTGGAATGACCTTGCCGATAAACTTGACGAAGAGACGGACCCCCAAACATTCTGGAACTCACTTTCCAGACTGAAGGGTAAGCCGCCAGACAAAACCATTCTACTCAGTAAGGATGACGGGTCAAAGATGGACGAGACAGAGACGCAAAAGGAGTTCAGAAGCTACTGGAAGAATGTATTTTCCATCACTCCAGAAGAAAACGAACTCTTCGAGCTGGACTTCGAAGAACAAATTCATGACCAATTAAGACCCGTACTTGACAGGACATACCCCTTTAACAACGCGACAGCTGACAGAGAGATGACAGGTTACGGAAGAAGAGTAACAACAGAAGAACTCATGACGACACTACGTTCCTTCAAACAGAGAACACCAGGAAAAACAGGATTGACCAAACTCAACTGGGTGAACGCCCCCCCGTAACATCTTAGAGGGGCTGGTCAATCTAATGAATGCGTGTCTGAACGTCGGCTAATTCCCGGACGAATGGAAGATCGCCAAAATGATCTTCATTCCAAAAGCCGGAAAACCGCCTGACAGACCAGCAAATTTCAGACCCATCTCCATCCTCGAAGTGGCTGGCAAGGTCTTTGAAAAGATCCTTGGTAGCCGTATCCAAAATTTTATGGAGGAAAACAACCTCCATAATCAACAACAACATGGATTTAGAAGAGGGAGAGGGACCGATAGGGCGCTAGCAGTCATCACCGAAAAACTGGCGAAGATTGCTAGCTAAAAAGTTACGCTGACCTGGTGCTCAGAGATGTGAAGAAGGCGTTTGACAAAGTATGGAGAACTGGTCTGCAGTTCAAAATACTAAGACTCGGACTAAACCCAAGACTGTAAAAAATGATTTGCGACTACCTGACAGACCGAAAAGCTTACTTACAAATATACAATCATACTGGACCAGACTTCGAACTAACTGCAGGTGTACCGCAAGGTGGGTGCCTAAGCCCCCTCCTCTACAACATTTATATCCTCGACCTACCAGATCCAGTCAGGGAGGACACCTTGTATGTTCAGTTCGCGGACGACATCTCTCAGATTATGTCTGCCCCATTCAAAAATCCCGACCTCATGGCCGAAATAACCGCCAGAGAAATCGACCATATCAACAGGTTCGAAAGAAGATGGAAGATTGCCACGAACTCCCAAAAGTTCAAGGTTATTCCATTCTTCTGTAAGAAACGGGCGCATAGCGAGACCGAAAACGCCCAGATTCCTTGCAGCAACGACGGGACGGTACTTGGACTAAAGATAGGTAATAGGGGATACGGTGGTCACGTTGTTCAGGCAGCAGGGCGAGCGCGGGCAAAGCTTTCTAATCTGTTTAGGTTCAGGAACCTGAACACAGCTAACAAAAGGAAAATCTACAACGCGCTCATAAGATCGAAGCTACTGTATCCACCGATACCTATCAATGCTAGTTCCAAGAACCAAGTACGACTCCTCCAAAGAGTACAAAACAAGGCTGTACTGTTGATAACAAGCACCAGGAGGAGAGAATGGAAGAGGCGGAGGGACCTTCACCAAGGCATCCAGTTGACTCCAATCAACATGGAGCTGCAAGGAGGGGCCCGAAAAATCTGGGAGAAAATCCCCAGACTATTGACGGACGAAATCAGACAGAGAAACATCGACATTCCGCTAAATGACGTAAACAGGAGAAGACTAGACTTTGTCAGCATCAAGGCACAGACAGAAAGACGAGAAGACGCAATCTACACTTAAAAATAAATCACTCCAAACAATGTAATACACTAGTCTGAACAAAAGAAGAACACTGAAGACACTTAAGCAAACATCGAGAGAAACACTGAAACTACAACATCAGCTTACAAAGGCTTGAATGCTACAATAAACCACTACAATTACAAGAAAAATAACGAACACATGACTAACAACAGAAAAAACGAACAACCACACAAACGAAAAATGCTATTCTATAGCAATACACACAACAAAGAAACAAAAAGAAGCATAAATCAATACGAACAACAAAAACAATATTAGAGCAAAAATGAAGAGACGAACAACAACAACCTCTAACAAAAATGCCTGCGATTCCCTATCACCAGGGAAATTTCTCTCCCCCCCCTCTATCCTTTAATCAGGGAAATCTATCCCTACCTATTTACCTTCCACTATTGCATACCTATATGCATGCATGATTGCAGTTGCTATCATATATGTGTCTATGTATTTTCCTTTCACTACTTTTTATATCCAAAGTCCAAAGTCCATTTCCAAATTTTTAGACTTGGAAGAAATCAACAAAAAATTGAGCTCACAGAAAAGTTCACAGCCGAAAAAGGAGGAAAAGTCGAGGGTAGGAAAGTTAAGAACGCCATCGATTTTTACCTTTTCTCCACGGGACTTCATGAACAAGATCTATTTTTGTACGGAGCTACGTATGGCCGACAAAAGATATCGTACTGCGTACTGGGGAGTCTAACTTCCTGTTTACGAAGGAGAAATACTGCAAAGGGGAAAGTTTATCTTCCTATTTACAAAAAAATGTTATTAGCAGCGAGAAGTTTATCTTACTATTTACAAAAGAGGGCTATTAACAGCTGGAAGTATATCTTCCTATTTATAAGGTTCAATGTGTGAAACGTTTAAATTTCAAACAAATGTTTCCTAGGTTTATGTGTGAACCGTTTAAATTTTTCAATAAAATGTTTTCTAGGTTCGATCTTCGACCCCCACAGTAGAACGGTTGCCTAGGCCCTTTCTTCTGCTTACGGATTTGATCGGCATACAACAACTCTCAGGGGGCTACACAATCAATTCAAGGGCTCAGATCCTTGTCGACGTGATCGAGAAGTTCAAGAGGTCTGTACTAAATGTGGATGAGTTTACGCATCACTGCCGCTGAATCACTTCATTTTCTTGACTCGATTATTCCTGTGATAGTCGGATGCACAGCTTGATTTGGGGTTGGAGGTGGTCGATGATCTTTATGGTAGTGATCCTTTTCTTATTAAAATATCATTTTCTGAGCCATTGCCACCTGAAAAACCTCCTCAGTGGTGCTTAGAGCGGGCATGCTGGTCCACATTTCAAGAAATGACGGAATTCACTCTGCAATTGAGTTTAGGTCGGTGGATGATACCGTTGAGTTCTTCTCCCGCTACCTCATCGCCGTGGGCCTAACTGCTATTCCTAGTACGTCTGGCCTTTTTTCACGTCGTCCGCTTCCTGGGAGCGCGGCCTAATCTGAGAAGGAACTCAGAGAGAAGCGATATGCTTACATGCGCTATAAGCACCTCCTAAACCATTTGACATTCGATGAGTTTCGTCGAGCTAGGGTAAGATTCTTGTATGTTTCAAAGCACGCTCGCCGTTCTTACTGTCGGATATACGTGTCTTTACTTAACGGGAAGATCCCCTCTTGCAGAGGTGTGGAAGCGATTCGAAAGGATTCGGGCAAGTTCTCGCAGGACCCCACTCGCGTCCTCTAGGCGAACAGGACCACAAACTTGGACCCAGCGTCCGTGGCGGTCTCTTTCGCTACAGCTTTCTCCACAACATTTAGCCGAGATACTGCTCCGCCAGCATTCAATGCACGCCGTGATGTTGCTTAAGTCCGCTGAATGGACTTTACTTCCACAGCCGGAAAACCATACAACGACAGATTTACATTGAGTGAGTTGCGTTCCGCTCTCGCTTTGTGTGCAGACACCGCCTCTAGTTCGAACGCTGCCCTGTATGCCACCTAGGTGAGAGAGAGAGAGAGAGAGAGAGAGAGAGAGAGAGAGAGAGAGAGAGAGAGATGTAATTTTTGCTAGATTTGTTCAACAAGATATGAACAGAGGGTAGCCCTTCTTGTGAAGGGCTACTGTGCTCGCTTTTCGAAAACAGGCAAGAAATGTGCAAATTGATGGATAAATTGTCAACTATTAGAGTAGCATTTTTTTCTGAACAGTGGAAGCCACCTGTCTTCTGAACAGTTCGGGCTCCGCAAGTCTACCCACATCGGATGCTGTCTACGAGGCCTTTTTTCGTAGACTGTACTACGACACGGTGATTTTAATCTACAAAAGCCCCATGGTACCGCATGTCAATATGTTATGGAGACCCCCCACATAATGGGGAGAAGGGACGACTCCCAATTTTGCTATCTGAATCCTATGATATCGTCAATTCCACATACAGGTGTAAGGAACCCTCTCGTCAATAAAGCAGAAAGATGGCGTCCCACTCGTAACAATCATCAGTGCCACCTTCTTTGCCACGAGCATCAACTGTATCACTTCAGCACTCTCGGAAGATTTTCCCGCTACGTTCTGCATAGATGACTTTTATATCCATTTAGCGTAGACTCCAACATGCTCTGAACCGCAAATCTCGCTCTTGCGAATTACACGGGTTTCTGTTTTCTTTTACCAAGTCAAAGGCGGTCCATTTCTGCCCCCATCCATTTTTCACACCGACCCGGACTTGTTCCAAAATAGCGCTCAGCTGTATGGGGTATAGTAGCACCGTTTCCGTGGTATTGTTTTTGATCGACGCCTCACTCGGGAGGTTTACATTTGCAACTTACGTGGTCTTGTACCAGCACTTTTGACATTCTACTTTCCTTACCATTCCACTACATTGGTCTCCGTTTGGCGACCGGTGCCTTCAGCACACCCCCTGCCGAGGACATCCTTGTCAATGATAAGGAGATGTTGATCGCTTTATAGCGTATACAGTGCATTATACGCTTGTTTGCGCGAGTCTAGGGTATCCCTCTGTCGCCAACGGCTCTCATTTCGTCTATAGAAGAAATAAGAGCACACCTTGTATCATGCTAGAAGCGTGTCAGTGTACACGGATGGCTCCAAAACTCAAGAGAGTGTCAGCTTGCACGCATTCTTTCCCTTGTTTAAACCCGGCTGGGCTCTTGCGGGTGCTGCATCTGTCTTCACACCCAGGCTGGTTGTAATACATCGCTAATTTAAGGAGATAACAGGCCGTTCCCGGTTCGGAGCCCGGACAATGATTTATAGTATCTTAGAGCTCACTGAGTGCCATCGAGTCATTAAAATCTCCGCACCCTCTTGTGTGCAGTATCCATGGAGCTCTGGGTTGCTATGAGTGAACAATGACTCTTACTGGGTTCCTGGACCGCTCCTTTAAACTTTACTGTGATTACTGCTTGGTCCCCATGACAGTCCTGCACATTCTTGTTGAATAGCCCAGCCTGGGAAAACTTCGCGCGTGTTGCCTGTCCCGGTTCCGGGAGTAGAAGAGTCGCTACTATTTGTCCCTTTTACTCGGGACGGGTTGTTGTACTTCCCGTTGTAAATTGATTTGAGTTTTGGGATGAGACCCGCGCCTCTTCCATAGTATTTAGGTTTGTGGCGCAAGCTCAAGTTCCTGAGTGAGTGGAACGCCATCAAGCACCTGAGGGTGCTTTTGTATATTTTATACTATTTTCTTGGTGTTGGTCTTTGTTATTTTTTTCTTGTTTGGTTTTGTTTTTAAATTTAAAATTAGCGTAAAAATAGGCTTGATAATAATTTCGGTTAGCTGGCGATGACCCTACTGGCAGTCGCTTTAGAGTAATTAATGTACAAAAAAATAAACAAGTCTTCTCAGATTGTAACCAATTATAATACATTTCATAATCTCGGTGAGGTATTTCCTAGTGCAATTTATTATAATTTCAAAACTAGAAACTGTGTTTAATTTATTACTTTCTTTATTTATTAGGTCCGCACATAATAAATAACTTATGAAAAAAATAGAAACAATGTTTGTTATCATTTCGGAAATGGTTATCAACAATAACTTGAGGGTCTCCCTTATTGTGGTGTTATTCGTGGCAACATTAATTAACAACAATAATCGGGGTTTGCCTATATAACACTGTCTCTATGGAAACGGAAACTAGTTTGATTTATTTAAAGCTACGCGTAGACTAAGCGTTGCACAGCACCAAGCCTATCCACCCGTCAGCCATCTTCTTTTTTCTTTGTTCATTTCTTACTTCTTTATCATTCATTAAGTATTTTTAAGCATTGAAATTGATCGGACAAAAGTTATTGCGGTATTATCCGTGGCATCATTAATTAACAACAATAACCGGGGTTTCCCTGGGGCAACGGAAATTGGTCTGATTTATTTATAGCCGTGACTAAGGTGGAGCGTCCATGCTAATTGGCTGCTAGGTCACTAGGCGAGAGGAGTAGCCTCAAATAGTGGCAGCTGGTTCTGGCGGCCCCGTATTCACCCCTCGCAGAGCGGACTATTGGGTGGGATGATGAGCGTGTGTATCCCGTGAATTACAAAGTGTCACCATGCCCAATGATGAGTACTTGAAAAACAATTCTTCTCTCCCCCTTTACCTTACCCTCTACCATTACCAGGGCTGCCTTCGGGCAGCTCCACTGAGAAAATGAAAGTCCCATCTCCCTTATGCTCTCTCAGGTGACCCTCCAAATTTCTTCTACCGGAGAGGAGGCTTACTCCTCTTCTTTGCCTACGGGTGCATGGGATTCCCCTTCACCTCCTTCTCTGTCACTTTTTCGAACGGCAGACCCCCCTTTACTTTCCAAGGGGACTGCCAAGAAAGCAGGCGGCGGCCCAAATTGACCGCTCCCGGTTGGAGTGGCCTGATAGGGCCAGCCCTATTAGGGGAGCAAAGGACACCAGTGCCCCTTAATGTCCTGCAAGCGTGCGCGACAAGAGTGCAGGTGGTTAGTGTACCTGTCACCCTCTTTTCGTGGACGGATGCCGGTTCGCCGGCATTAGAAGATAAAAAAGAACCTCTAATGAGATCTGTGATGTCTTAGGGGGGGATGGCTAAATGGAGTCCCCACTTGAGATGGACTTGGTCCCTGAGGTGACCCAGCCTCAGAAGGTAGGGCCTTCCATGGAGTCGAGCCTGAGCTCGGTTCCTAGCACTGAACCAAAGTCCGCCCCTGGAAAAGGACCTCCTTAGAAGGCTCGGGCCCCCAAGACCTTACAAAGAGATGAGGGATCTCCTCCCCCAGCTGGTGTCTCTATGACAGCCAAGGCCTTCTTCATTTCAGTACAGGATCTTGCTGAGGACGGTCCATCTGGCCTCGGGGCTCCTACCGGCGGAGGAGAGAAGCTAGTTAATTCCATGCCATCCTCTCAAAAAAAGAAAAAGAACAAGAAAAAAACTAGAAGAATCGGGGCTCCTCTCCCTCCGCGGGAGACTCGAGGACGGACGGGTATGCTGCCATTTCGGTAAGCAACAAGCCAAGACCGACAGGTCCGACCCCGTTGCTCCCCTGGATGGGGAGTCCCAGACGAAGACCAGAACTGCGCAGAGCGGAGCTTCAATTGTATCGGGGGCCCTCATTCAGGGGCTACCTGACGTTTCCGAGCCCACTAGCTTCAAACATTTCCTTGTTATTCGATCCATTGATGGCAGCATGTTGGCAAAGGGCAACATGATCCATCAGAGAAGAGCTCTAATTAGTGCGATTGGTAGAGAGTCGAAGGTAACCCGTTTCTCGGACGGGAGCCTTTTGGAGAATGCGTCGAATCCCACCGAGGTGGCCATGATTAGTGCCCTTCGGACACTTGATGGCACCCCTGTGAGTGTGACGCCACATTCTACCATGAACTTCGTGAAAGGAGTAGTTTATGCGAGGGAACTCGTGGACTTCTCCATAGATGAAATCAACTTAGAGCTGGCCGACCATGGAGCGGTAGGGTCGAACGTGTGATGAGAAGCAGGGAGGGGCCTTGAGACCCACCCCCACACTCTTCGTCACGTTCGACTGTGACAGGCTCCCTGAGTCGGTGCGTGACGATTGGTATCGCTACCGCGTGAAGGCATTCGTGCCACTGTCGAGGAGGTGCTACTACTCTCAGCACTTCGGCCATACTAATCACTCCTGTAGACGCTCAAAGTCGGGGTCACCCGAAGTATATGTAAGTTTCTCCAATGCCGCACACGATAAGTCCAAATCGTTGGTAGCCAAATGTAAGAATTGCGGAAATCCGCAGCCCGCTTCTTGGAAACAATATGGTGATAAGTTCTTGAGAGAGAAATCCTGGCCGTTAAGGCTACCGATCGGCTCTTATTTCGCGAGGCTAAGGACTTGGTCCTAGTACGCCAGGCGCTGCCTGGTACGTCCGCTGCCTCAATTTTAAGAAAGCCACCCTCTGCTCATGGCCCCTCCATGCTTACGAGCACGGTCGTTTCGGCGCCCATTCGGATACTTCCTACGGGTTCTACCCTTCCCGAGCGCTTCCCTGGTAAAGTTGGCTAAAACCAGGACTCCCCTCCCTTCACCCAGCGTACCCATTATCGTAAGGCGAAACGGCCGCGCACCTACACCGAGTCATTAGACTCACAGGAGGCAACACCCCTGAAGATGGTCGTGAGGCCATCTTCCGGGGTTCCTAAAGCTCCCCTCCGAAAGGACAGCAATAAAGGAGCTTCGAATCCTTCACTCACACCCAGTGGCTCAGAGAGGGTGGATCCTCCAAAAGAGGGACCCCCGCCTCCGAAGTCACTCCGCTCGTCAAAGGTTTCGAATGGCGAGCCCAACCTCCCCCGATAAGTCCTCGAAGGCGACAGCGCCTTCAGCGTATTGTCCGGCCAACAGCGCCCGGAGTTCTGCTTCCAGGAAACGTACGGCCACTCCGGTGAGGGTCTTCTCTTCGAACAGGGCCCCTGCATCTCCTCCTAGCTAGTTCTGGAGGGCATATTCCTTCAATAGAATTGCCGCGGACTCCAGGCCAACTGGGAGGAGCTGCGGAGGCTCGCCTAGTTCCGATCCCGCGTACATTCTACCGTCATCCGACTGCGTCGCGGAAGACTTCCTCCAAGTCGTGACACGGTTGCCGAGGTTCTTTCTGTTGCTCGGAGATCTAAACGGTAGACACTCCCTCTGGTGAGATTACTCTATTAATCCCAGGGGTCAAGTTATTCCAGACCTGATCGATGAGCTGGAGATCGGTGTCCTAAATTTGGATGAGTTTACGCATCACTGCCCGAGAACCGCTTCATTTTCCTGGCTCGATATATCTTTGTGCTCTCTGGATGCACAGCCTGATTTTGGGCACGGAGTGGTCGATGACCTCCATGGTAGTGATCACTTTTCCATTCATATATTATTTTCTAGGATGCTGCCGCACGAAAACCCGCCCCCGTGGTGCTTGCCGTTGGGTTCTTCTCCGGCAACCTCATCGCCGTGGGAATAAATACTCTTCCTAGAACTTCTGGCCGTTTTGCACGCCGACCGCTCCCGTGGTGGTCAGCCGAGTGTAAGGCGGCCCCCAAACAGAAGCGTTATGCCTACATTCGCTTTCGGTGAATTTCGTAGAGCTAGGCAAGTTCCGGTATATATCGAAGCAAGCCCGCCGCTTTTCTTGTTGGGCATACGTGCCTTCACTTAACGGGAAGACCCCTCTAGCAGAGGTGTGGAAGCGAGTTAAAAGGATTCAGGGCAAGTTCTCGCATGAGCCTCCTCCCGCTATCCAGAAAAATGGGAGCGCAATCTTAAACCCCCGTCCATAGCGTAATCCTTCGCGATTGCTCCCTCTGCATTCTTTAGCCGGGATGCTGCCCTGCCAGCATTCATTACGCGGTGTGATGTCGCGGAAGGACGCCGACTGCACATTCAATGACAGGTTTACTTTGAGTAAGTTGCGTTTGGCTCTTGCTTCGGGCACACCCATAAGGGGCGCGGCGATTTGCCTTCCTGGTTGACCCCAGCTTAGCCTCTTCTCCTTCTTTCAGACAACCTGTGTTTCTCCCCTACTTCCTCACTTCCCCTACAACTTCTCCCACAACTTTCTCTGGTTGGCCTCTATTTTCACATGGTGGATGCTGAACTTCTTCTCATCTAACTATCCCGGATCTGGGCTGAGGGGGGAGGGGACAATGTTCCCTAACCCCTGAGCTCCGGTTTGGGATGGTGGGTTTTTAACAAACTTCTTTATGCCCACCCATACCTTCCTCACATCCATTTTCCTTCTCACTTCACTATCTATTTTTTTACGCCGTACCCAAGGTGGAGCCGCCATACCGAGGGACTGCCAGGTCACCAGGCGGGAGAGGTGGCCTAAAAATGCGGCACCTGGCTCTGCCAGCCCCATACGCACCCCTAGCAGAGCGGGCCACAGAGAGGGGTGATTAGCGTTTGCTTCCCGCGGAAAGAATATGGTCCCTATGCCAGATGATGAAAATCTTCCCCTTTCCCCCTCACAATCGAATGAGCCGCCTTTGGGCAGCTCCACTGAAAAATTGGAGGTCCCTCCCTGTGCTCTCACAGGGGACCCTCCAAATCTCTTTAACCGGAGAGGAGGCTTACTCCCGCTCGCCCCATTGTCTGGGGGTGCCTGCGAGCCCCTCTCTCTTTCCAGCGGCAGTCTCCAATTTACTTTCCAAGGGGACTGGCAAGAAAGCCATCAGGCAGCCCATAGGCAACCGCTCCCCATTGAAGCGGCTCTGTAGGGCAAACCCCTCTAAGGGGTAGAGGTAAACAGGCTCCATCAGTCGCTTCCCTCAAAAGACCTGCTAGCTCAAATATTAAACCTAGTGGGGGTCGAGGCTTGTGCCTCCCCATTGTCGACTAGTGAATCCGCTGCCAATGGGACCTGTGATGTCCGAGGGGGGGAGAAGATGTCCACAATGGGAGCCCGCCCAGAGATAGACATGGTCCTTGAGGCAACCCAGTCTCAGACGGTAGGGCCTTCCTTTGGGGCGAATCCAGGCTCGGCGCCAAGCACCGAACTCGAATCCGCCCCATGCAAGGTCCTCCTCAAACGGCAGGGGTCTCCAATGAAGTATAAGGAGGAGATGGATCTCCTCCTTTAACTGGTGTTCCTGCGACCGCTAGGACCTTCTCCATCTCGGAGAAGGCTCTTGCTGATGACCCTTTGGGTGCAGAGCACCTGACAGACCAAAAGTGCTGGTGCGGAGAGCAGAGCCTCGATTGCGTCGGGACCCCTCATTCAGAGACTACCCGGCGTTTTCGAGCCACTGATGGGAGCATGATCAATCAGAGGAGAACTTTAGCTAGTGTGATTGTTAGAGAGCCGAAGGTGACCAGTTTTTCAGACCGAAGCCTTTTGCTGAATGCGTCGAATGCCTCCGAGGCGGCCATGATTAGTGCCCTTCGGAGACTTGATGGCACCCCTGTGAGTGTGACGCCAAACTCTACCATGAACTTCTTGAAAGGAGTAGTTTATGCGAGGGAACTTGTTGACTACTTCATAGATGAAATCACCTTAGAGCTGGCCGACCATGGGGCCGTCAAGGTCTAGCGTGTGATGAGAAAACAGAAAGAGGCCTCGAGACCCACACCCTACACTCCTCGTCACGTTCGACTGTGACAAGTTCCCTGAGTCGTTGCGTTCCGGGTGGTATCGCTACCGCGTGAAGGCACTCGTGCCACTGCCGTGGAGGTGCTATTATTGCCAAGGCTTCGGCAATACTGATCGCTCCTGTTGACGTGCAAAGTCGGGGTCACCCGAAATATGTGTAAGTTGCTCCAAGGCCGCACACGATAAGTCCAAATCGTGTGTGGCCAAGTGTGTCAATTCCGGAAAAGATTCGCATAGCAAGCCCATCTTCCCCCAATAAATCTTTGAAGACGACCGCGCCTTCAACATATTGTCCGGCCAACAGCGCCCGGGGTTCTGCCTCCGATAAGCTCACGGCCATTCCCGTGAGGGTCTTCTATTCGAAGAGGACACCCGCCTCTCCTCCGAGCTAGGCCTGGAGGGCATATTCCTTTAATGGAATCGCGGCGGGCTGCGGGCAAACTGGGAGGAGCTGCGAAAGCTCGTCTCATCTCGTTCTCCGTTAGCTATCTTTTTGCAAGTGACCATGCTGGACGCCTGCCCCTGCCCACCCTCCCGGGATATAAGGGTTTTGCGACCCCACTACCACGGGCGGGAGGATGTGCGATTTACACCCGGCGTGATGTCTCCGTTCTCCTCTTCACCTTAGATACCTCCTTTCAGGCAGTAGCTGTGCAGCTGCCCTTTGATAGAAGGTATACTGTTATTTTCGCTTACATTCCACCTTCAGCCAACTTCGACGCGGGGGAATTCCTCCGCATAGTTACACGGTTGCCGAGGACCTTTATTTTGTTCGGTGATCTAAACGGTAGACACCACCTCTGCGAAGACTACTCTATTAATCCCCAGGGTCAAGTCCTTGCCGACCTGATTGACGTGCTTGTGATGGGTGTCATAAATTTGGATAAGTTTACGCATCAGTGCCCAAGAACCGCTTTATTTTTCTACCTCGATCTATCTTTATAATCTCCGGATGCACAGCCTGATTTTGATTGGGGGGTGTTCGATGACCTCCATGGTAGTGATCACTTTCCAATTTAAATATCATTTTCTGGGCTGCTGCCACCCGAGAGCCCACCCCGGTAGTGCTTAGCGCGGGCGTGGTGGTCTGAATTTCAGGAAATGACTTAATTCTCTATTTCAGTTGAGGAGTTTAGGTCGGAAGATGAGGCCGTTCAGTTCTTCTCCGGCAACCTTATCGACGCGAGCCTAACAGCTATTCCTAGAAGCTCTGGCGGTGTTGCACGCCGACAACTCCCGTGGTTGTCAGCCGAGTGTGAGATGGCCCTCAAGCAGAAGCGTTATGCCTACATGCGCTATGAGCGCCTACCGAACGATTTCACTGTCACTGAATTTCTTCGGGCTAGGGCTAGGTTCCGGTATATTTCGAAGCACCCCCGCCTCTCTTCTTGGCGGGCATACATGTCTTCACTTAATGGCAAGACCCCTCTAGCAGAGGTGTGGAAGCGAGCCAACAGAATTCGGGGTAAGTTCGCGCACGACCCCCCCTCCCGTTCTCCAGGAGAATGGGACCGCAATCTCGGACTCCGCGTCCGTGGCGGATTCCTTTGCGACCGCTTTCTCCGCATTTTCTAACCAGGATACTGCTCCGCCAGCGGCCCAGATGCCAACTCTGGAGCGTTGACTCCAACAGGCATTGAACCGCGTCTCTCGCTATGCCGAAGCGCACAGGTCTCGGTTTTCTTTGGCAAGACTAAGGTGGTGCACTTCTGCCACCATCCACGGCTTCACTCCGACCCAGATTTGTTTCTTAATGGGGTGCGCCTGGATGTGTTTGAGTCCCACCGTTTCCTTGGTCTTGTATTCCACCGACGCCTCACCTAGAGGCTCATATTCGCAGCCTTAGGGTCTCTTGTACCCGCGCCATGGACATTCTCCGTTCCGTGACGCTCAGCGCTTGGGGCGCTGATAGGGCTACTGCCTTACTTATTTATCGATCCTTTGTTCGCTCGAAGCTCGACTACGGATGCGAGTTTTATGCATCCGCAGCCGAGCGTTTATTGCGGAAGGTGGATTGGATCCACCACACCGGCCTTCGCCTTGCGACCGGTGTCTTCCGCACTTCCCCCATTGAGAGCCTGTTGGTCGATGCTGGGGATATGCCACTCGCTCTGCGCCACGTGCAGTGCATCACTCACCTGTACGCGCGAGCCCAGCGCCTCCCTCAGTCGCCAACAGCTCTCACTGCATCCGCAGCTGATCTCGATGTTGCCTATGCCTCCGAGAGACGCCAGTCATACCTTAAACCTACCGGGTTTAGGTCCAAGAAACTCCTTCGAGAGGTAGATATAGCTTTCGGGCAGGTGGCGCCCCTGGTTCCGCCCAGGACGCCACCCTGGAGGGTACCACATTTGGCTATTTGTCGCCACGCCTCTGCTCCCAAAGCTTATACTGCGCCGGGAGTATTGCGTTTGACCTTTTTGAAGCACACATCGTGTCACGCTGGAACCGTGCCAGAGTATACGGATGGCTCCAAGTCCCAAGAGCGGGTCGGCTTCCACGCCGTATCCCCTCTCTTTGAAGTCAGCGAGACTCTTCCAGGCGCTGCGTCTTTCTTCACAGCCGAGCTGGTGGCAATACACCACTCGGTATGGGAGATTACAAGACGTACCCGGTTTGGAGACCGGATTGTGATCTATAGCGACTCACAAAGCGCCCTGAATGCTCTTGCTCTTGGGGCATTGTAATCTCCGCATCCCCTGGTTCGCAATATCCGTTACGCCACGGTTTTGGCAAGCGGGGTGGATGTCGAGATTATCTTCTGCTGGGTTCCTGGACATGTAGGAATTGCGGAAAATGAGCGCGCCGATGAGAGCGCCAAAGAGTCCGCGAGGACTCTGCGACCGGACCAGCGTTTCGCTCTTCCTCACACCGACTACATGGCAGGAATACGGGCAGCTCTTCGGACTGCTTGGCAAAGAAGATGGGAGACGGTCGAAGGGAACTTAAAGTTGCGTGCCATTGCGCCGCGACTGTTCCCATGGACCTATCCCCCAATGCCGCGGCGGCTTCAGGTTGCTTTCTGTCGTCTCCGAATCGGACACACTTGTGTGACGCATCGCTATCTGATGGAGCGCTCGCCTGCACCTTATTGCAACGACTGCGTCGTCCCCCAGACTGTTCGGCACATTCTTGTCGAATGTTCCAGTCTGGGTGATCTTCGCGCACGATACCTGTCCCAGTACCGGGATGGGCGGGGTCGCTACCGCCTGTCCCTTGTGCTCGGGACAGATTCGTGCACATTGACTTGTGGACTTGTTGACTTCTTGGGGGAGGCCGGCCTTCTCCCTATTATTTAAGCAAGGTTTGTTTGTTTTGTTTTTTGTTGTTTTTTTGCATTTTTTGTTTTTTGTTTGTTTTTGTTTTTTTAGTTGCACGCTCCTGCGCCGGGGGGACCTCTCCCCGACGCACCAGCTTGCTTCCTTTCCCCCTTTTGGGGTGTTGTTTTTTTTTCTCTCTTTAATTTCATTTTAAAGTAGCCTAGAACTAGGCCAGTTTTAATACGGCGACTAATGCCCAAGTAGGCAGTCGCCAGATGAGCTCTTAAAAAAAAAAAAAAAAAAATGCTCCGGCAGGGCGTGTATCACCCAGAGGTTCGGACCTTTCACACTAAACTGAAAGTCGTTTAACTGATAAAAGCGAAAACTAGAGTTTACAGGATTGTACAGAAAGCTTTGTCCGATCAAATTACGTGATTAAATATACGTAATGAGTGAAATAAATGATAAGAGAAGAGGGAAATGAATGAAGAAAAAAAAAGATGGCTGACGGGTGGATAGCCTGGGCGCTTAGTCTACGCTTAGCGATAAATGAATCATTTTTTTTTTAGGAGCCAATCTGGCAACTGCCTACTTTGGCATAAGTCGCCGTACACAACAGCCTACTATTAGGCTATATTAAAAACAAATAAAAATATCTAAATAACACATAACAGCGATAAAAAAGGACAAAGGCTAAAAAAAATAACAACGAGAAAAAGCAAAAAGGCAAGGAGGAAGCGTGCTCCGGCGTCGGGGGTAAGCCCGCCTGCCCCGGCGCAGGAACATGCAGCAACCTACAAAAAGAAACACAATGAAGGTCAAATAAAGTGGAGGAGGCCAGCCTCCTACAAAAAGTAAAGTCCATAAATCGGTGTGTACGATGTCGTCCCGAGTACAAGGGAGAAGGGGTAGCGAATCCGCTCATTTCAGTATCGAGACAGTATCCCATAATCGAGATCGCCCAGCAACCTAGAGAGCTGCCCATATTCCTGCCATGTAATCGGTGTGAGGAAGAGCGAAACGCTGGTCTGGTCGGTCAGTCCTTGGCGCCCTCATCGGCACGCATATTCCCCGCAGTTCCTACATGTCCAGGAACCCAGCAAAGATAATCTCGACATACGCCCTGCTTGCCAAAACCGTGGCGTCACGGGTATCGTGAACCATGGGATGGGGAGATTCCAATGCCCCGAGAGCACTTAAAGCGCGTTGTGAGTCGTTATAAATTACAATCCTGTCTTCCAACCGGGCACGTCGCGTTATCTTCTGCCGTACCGAGTGGTATATTGAAACCAGCTCGGCCGTGAAGATAGACGCAGCGTCTGGAAGAGCCTTGCTGACTTCAGAGGGAATACAGCGTGGAAACCGATCCACTCTTGGAACTTGGAGCCATCCATATACACTGGCACGGTTCCAGCGTTACACGAAATGTGCTCCAAAAACAACGAACGCAATACTCCCGGCGCTGTACAAGCTTTGGGAGCAGAGGCGTGGCGACAAAGAGTCAGAGATGGTACCCTCCAGGGTGGTGTCCTGAGTAGAAGCAGGGGCGCCCCTGGCCCGTGAGCTATACCTAGCTCTCGAAGGAGTTTCCTAGCCGGAAACCCAACGCCGAGCGACGCTAGTCGCTCGGTGGCATATGCACCGTCGAGATCAGCTGCGGATACAGTGACAGCTGTTGACGACTGAGAAAAGCGCCGGGCTCGCGCGTTCAGGGAAATAATGCAATGTGAACGGCATATAGCAAGTGGTATCACCCCAGCATCGTCAAATAGGCTCTCAATGGAGGGAGTGTGGAAGGCACCGGTCGCCATGCGAAGACCGGTGTGGTGGATCGAGTCAACCTTCCGCAATACACGCTTGGCTGCGGATGCATAAAACTTGCATCCGTATTCGAGCTCCAAAGGAACAAAGGATCGATTAAAAAATAAGGCGTCACGGATATCGCGAACCAGGGGATGCGGAGATTCCAATGCCCCGAGAGCACTCAGGGCGCTTTGTGAGTCGCTATAGATCACAATCCGGTCTCCGAACCGGGCACGTCGCGTAATCTCCCGTACCGAGTGGTGTATTGCCACCAGCTCGGCCGTGAAGACAGACGCAGCGCCTGGTAGAGCCCCGCTGACTTCAAACAGAGGGGATACGGCGTGGAAGCCGACCCGCTCTTGGGACTTGGAGCCATCCGTATACACTGGCACGGTACCAGCGTGACACGATGTGTGCTCCAAAAAGGTCGAACGCAATACTCCCGGCGCAGTATAAGCTTTGGGAGCAGAGGCGTGGCGACAAATAGCCAAATGTGGTACCCTCCAGGGTGGCGTCCTGGGCGGAACCAGGGGCGCCACCGGCCAGAAAGCTATATCTACCTCTCGAAGGAGTTTCTTGGACCTAAACCCGGTAGGTTTAAGGTATGACTGGCGTCTCTCGGAGGCATAGGCAACATCGAGATCAGCTGCGGATGCAGTGAGAGCTGTTGGCGACTGAGGGAGGCGCCGGGCTCGCGCGTACAGGCGAGTGATGCACTGCACGCGGCGCAGAGCGAGTGGCATCTCCCCAGCATCGACCAACAGGCTCTCAATGGGGGAAGTGCGGAAGGCACCGGTCGCAAGGCGAAGGCCGGTGTGGTGGATCCAATCCACCTTCCGCAATAAACGCTCGGCTGCGGATGCATAAAACTCGCATCCGTAGTCGAGCTTCGAGCGAACAAAGGATCGATAAAAAAGTAAGGCGGTAGCCCTATCAGCGCCCCAAGCGCTGAACGTCACGGAACGGAGAATGTCCATGGCGTGGGTACAAGAGACCCTAAGGCTGCGAATATGAGCCTCCCAGGTGAGGCGTCGGTCGAATACAAGACCAAGGAAACGGTGCGACTCAACCACATCCAGGCGCACCCCATTAAGAACAAATCTGGGTCGGGGTGAAGCCGTGGATGGCGGCAGAAGTGCACCACCTTAGTCTTGGCCAAAGAAAACCGAAACCTGTGCGCTTCGGCATAGCGAGAGACGCGGTTCAATGCCTGTTGGAGTCGACGCTCCAGAGTTGGCATCTGGGCCGCGCCAAAAGAGATCGAAAGGTCGTCCACGTAGAGCGTAGCGAGAACATCTTCCGGCAGCACCGAGGTGATGCCGTTGATGCTCAGGGCAAAGAGTGTGACACTGAGGACACTTCCCTGCGGGACACCCTCTTCCTGCTCTTTTGGGGCAGAGAGGGCTTCCCCCACCCGTAGGCGGAATCGACGATCTCGCAAAAATTGAGATATAAACATTGGGAGGCGTCCCCTCGCCCCCATCGTGTGGAGAGTCTCCATGATACCGTATCGCCATGCGGTATCATAGGCCTTCTGCAGATCAAAAAAAAACCGTGGCGTAGTGCTGTCTACGAAGGAAAGCCTCGCAGACGGCATTTTCCAGTCGGAGCAGAGCATCCGACTTGGAGTGGAACTTACGGAAGCCGCACTGTGCAGAAGACAGATGGCCTCCGCTGTCCAGGAAATAGGCTAATCTAACATTTACCAATTTCTCCATCAACTTGCACACACAAGAGGTTAGAGAGATTGGGCGGAAACCGGTCGGAGTAGAGTGATCTCTCCCCGGCTTGCGAAAGGCGAGCACAGTAGCGATTCGCCAGGAGTCTGGGAGAAGACCTTCCACCCAGATCCTGTTGAACATATCTAACAGAAAGGCCATGCCTCGCTCACCCAGGTGTCGAAGCATGGCGTACGGGACATCGTCCGGACCATGGGCGGTGTCCGCGCACGAAGCGAGAGCGGAACGCAACTCACTCACAGTAAACTTGTCGTTGAAGGGTTCTCCGCCTCTGGAGGTAAAGTCCAGCCGGCGGCCTTCCGCGACATCACGACGTGCATTGAATGCTGGCGGAGCAGCATCACGGCTAGAGAATGCGGAGAAAGCGGTCGCTAAGGATTCCGCAACGGACGCGGGGTCCGAGATTGCGGTCCCATTCTCCTGGAGAACGGGAGGGGGGTTTTGCGAGAACTTGCCCCGAATCCTTTTGACTCGCTTCCACACCTCAGCTAAAGGGGTCTTCCCGTTAAGTGAAGACACGTATGCCCGCCAAGAAGAGCGGCGGGCGTGCTTCGAAATATACCGGAACCTAGCCCTAGCCCGACGAAATTCAGCGACAGTGAAATCGTTCGGGCGGCGCTTATAGCGCATGTAGGCATAACGCTTCTGTTTGAGGGCCGTCTCACACTCGGCCGACCACCATGGGAGTGGTCGGCGTGCAAAACGGCCAGACGTCCTAGGAATAGTAGTCAGGCCCACGGCGATGAGGTTGCCGGAGAAGAACTCAACGGCCTCATCTACCGACCTAAACTCCTCGACTGAGATAGAGAATTCAGTCATTTCCTGAAATGCAGGCCACCGCGCCCGCGCCAAGCACCACCGAGGTGGTCTCTCAGGCGGCAGTTGCCCTGAAAATGATATTTGAATGGGAAAGTGATCACTACCATGGAGGTCATCGACCACCCCCCAATCAAAATCAGGCTGTGCATCCGAAGAGCACAAAGATAGGTCAAGGCAAGAAAATGAAGCGGTTCTCGGACAGTGATGGGTAAACTCATCCACGTTTAGGACACCCATCTCAAGCTCTTCGATCAGATCGGCAAGGACTTGTCCCCTGGGATTTATGAAGTAATCTCCCCAGAGAGGATGCCTGCCGTTCAGATCTCCAAGCAAGAGATAGGGCCTCGGCAACCGTGCCACGACGCGGCGGAAGTCCCCCGCGTCGAAGTCAGCTGACGGTGGAATGTACGCAGAAATGATAGTATACCTCCTATCCAGGTGCAGCTGCACAGCCACTGCCTCAAAGGAGGTATCTAAAGAGAAAGGAAGAACGGAGACATCATGCCGGGTGTAAACCGCGCATCCCCCAGCCCGGCCATCCCGCGGTGGTGGGGTCGCAAGACCCTTATACCCCGGGAGGGCAGGCAGGGGGCACGCGCCTAGCATGGTCTCCTGCAAAAAAATAGCTAACGGGGAACGGGACGAGGCGAGCCTCCGCAGCTCCTCCCAGTTGGCCCGGAGTCCACGGCAATTCCATTGAAGGAATATACCCTCCAGGCCTAGCTCGGAGAAGACGCGGGGGCCCTCCTCGAATTGAAGACCCTCACGGGAATGGCCGTACGCTTCCCGGGGGCATAACCCCGGGCCCTGTTGGCCGGACAAAGCGCTGGAGGCGCTGTCGCCTTCGAGGACTTATTGGGGGAGGTTGGGCTCGCCATGCGAGTCTTTTCCTCCCTCCGCCTCGAACCCTTTGCGGGCGCTGAAGCTTCGGAGGCGGGGGGCCTTCTTTTCGAGGAACCACCGTCTCCGAGCCACTCGCTCCACCTCGGGGCGTGGGCGAAGGAGCCGAAGCTCCTTTGTTGCTGTCCTCCTTTCGGGGGACAGCTTTAGGAACCCCTGAAGATGGCCTAGCGACCATCTTCAGGGGTGTTGCCTCCTGTGAGTCTAACGACTCGGTGGAGGCGCGTGGCCGTTTCGCCTTGCGGGAAACGGTCACGCTGGGGGAAGAGGGGGGACCCCTGGTTTTAGCCGGGGCTGGGTATGAACCCTTTTTGCCGCCAGCTTTACCAGGGGAGCGCCCGGGTTGGGTAGAGCCCGCAGAAGGGCTCCGAATGGGCGCGGAAACAACCGTGCTCGTTGGCCTGGATGGGCCAGGAGCAGAGGGTGCCTTTCGAACTACTGAGGCATATGACGTCCCAGGCAGAGCTGGGCGCGCCAGGACCAAGTCCTTAGCCTCGCGGAATGAGAGTCTATCCTGGGCCTGAACGGCCAGGATTTCTTTCTCCAGGAGATATGCACCACATTGCTTCGAAGAAGCAGGGTGCGGCTCTCCGCAATTGACACACTTGGCCACACACGATTTGGACTTATCGTGTGTGACCTTGGAGCAATTTACACAGACTTCGGGTGACCCCGACTTTGCACGTCTACATGAGCGATTCGTATGGCCGAAGCGGTGACAGTAATAGCACCGCCGCGGCAGTGGCACGAATGCCTTCACGCGGTAGCGGTACCAACCGGCACGCACCGACTCAGGGAGCTTGTCACAGTCGAACGTGACGAAGAGTGTAGGGGTGGGTCTCGAAGCCCCTCCCTGTTTTCTCATCACACGTTCGACCTTACCGCCCCATGGTCGGCCAGCTCTAGGGTGATGTCCTCAATGGAGTAGTCAACGAGTTCCCTCGCATAAACTACTCCTTTTACAAAGTTCATGGTAGAGTGCGGCGTCACACTCACCGGGGTGCCATGAAGTGTCCGAAGAGCACTTATCTTGGCCGCCTCGGCGGGATTCGCCGCATTCGCCAGAAGGCTCCCGTCCGAGAAACGGGTCACCTTCGGCTCTCTACCAATTGCACTAGCTAATCCTCTCCTCTGATGGATCATGTTGCCCTTGGACAACATGGTGCCATCAGTGGAGCGAATAACGAGGAAGCGTTTGAAGCCAGCGGGCTCGAAAACGCCAGGTAACCTCTGAATGAGGGGCCCCGATGTCATCGAGGCTCCGCCCTGTGCACTTTTGGTGTTAGTCTTGGTCAGGGGCTCTGCACACGAGGGGGTAGAGGGGCCGGATGTGCCGATCTTGGCTTGGTCGCCTACCAAAGTGGCAGCAGACCCATCCGTCCCCGCAGCCCCCGCGGATGGAGAGGAGCCCCGAGTCTTTTTCGTCTTTTTCTTTTTTGGAGAGGAGGGCGGGGAATGAACCCGCTTTTCACCTCCGCCGGCAGAAGCCCCCAGGCCAGATGGACCGGCCTCAGCCAGGTCCCTCTCCGAAATGGAGAAGGTCCTGGTTGTCGTGGGGGCACCTGTCGGAGGATATCCCTCCCCTCCTTTTACTGCCTCGGAGCCCTCAGCCATTTGAGGAGGACCTTGCATAGGGGCGGATTCGGGTTCGGTGCTTGGCGCCGAGCCCGAATTCCCCCCCATGGAAGGCCCTACCGTCTGAGGCTGGGTCTCCTCAAGGACCATGTTTATCACAGGAGGGGCCTCCAGTTGGCCATCCCCTCCCAGGACATCGCAGGTCCCCTTGGCAGTGTCGCCAGTCTTGTGTGGGGAGGCACAGGCCTTGACCCCAGCAAGGTTTAAAATTCTTGCCAGCAGGTCTTTTGAGGGAAGCGACCGAAGGGGCCTGGCTTCCCTCTCCCCCCTAAGGGGGTTTGCCCTACCGAGCCGCTTTGATGGGAAGCGGCTGGCTAAGGGCTGCCTGCTGGCTTTCTTGGCAGTCCCCTTGGAAAGAAAAGAGGGGACTGCCGCTGGGAAAAGGGAGGTGCCCGAAAGCACCTCCAGAGAAGGGGGTGAGGGGGAGTCCCCTGCACCCGTAGGCGAAGGAGAGGAGTAAGCCTCCTCTCCGGTTAGAGAAATATGGAGGGTCCCCTGTGCAAGCACAGGAGGGGGAACCTCCATTTTTTTGCTGGAGCTGCCCGAGGGCGGCTCCGTCGATGGAACAGGGGAAGTTGAGGGTTGGGTTTGTTTTTTTTTATCATCATTGGGCATGGTGACCCTTTTTTAAACACGGGATGCAATCGCGCACACCTCTCGCAGTAGCCCGCACTGCGAGAGGTGCTTACAAGCCCGGCAGAGCCAGGCGCCGCCATTTGGGACCACCCCTCCCGCCTGGTGGCCTGGCAGTCCATCGGCATGGCGGCTCCACCTTGTACACGGCGTAAAAATTAATAGATTGTGAAGAGGAGAGGAAAAGGGATGTGAGGAAGGTATGGGTGGGGATGAAGCAGGTAGTTAAAAACCAGCCACCCCAGACCGGAGCTCAGGGGTTAGGGAACATCGTCCCCCACCCCCTCAGCCCCGATGCGGGACGGTTGGCTGAAAGGAAGGTCAGCATCTACCCTGTGAAATTAGAGGCTGACCAGAGAAAGTTGTGGGAGAGGTTGTGTGAAAAGAGAGGAAACAAGTGTTTTGAAGGAAGGAAGAGAGGCTAAGCTGGGGCCGGACGGAGCGCTGGATCCCGTCAGCACGGCGGCCAGAGTGGCAAATCGCGGCGCCCCTTACGGGGCCCTGCCGGAGCAAAGTGGAACCGAGGCGGAACCCCATCCGACAACTAACCTCACCTGATATGGTTCCCACCAATGCAAAATACGATCGGGGTTGAGGGGGTGGGGTTGTTTTTCACCCCCGTACGACTGTTACGGAGGTTGGGTGCTTGAGAAGAGTGGCGTGCCCTACTTACCCAAATTCCTATTTAGGCTACTCTAGCTATATAACATATCTTCACTTACCCTAACTTCACCTGCAAAAGAGAGGGTTATATGTAAACTGTAAGACCCGGTACTTAAAGGAATGTCATACCATTATGCGCCTGATCTCGAACTAGATTGCGACTGCCTGGGCTTTATTTTTTCTCTTCCTTAATTTTATCCCTTATCTATACATGCCTCTCCTCCCCTCCCTTGGTTGGCCTTTCATTTCGCAGGCTAGTCACCGACCACAGACTGTAGGGACGGGGGGTCACCCTTCCTCTTGGCCTGTCGTGGGTTTTAATATGTCTGCATCCCCCCCCCCATCTTTTACGTAGCCGCAAGAGGATGTCATTCAGGTGTAGCATGGGCAATCTTGCTGCAGCTGACATATGTAGGATTGTGCACCCTTCCGGCCTCAATGCCTGCTGGTGATCTACGTTTATATATCTTCCGCACATTTTATCATCCTCCAACATCACCACTTTCTTTACAGGACTCTCCTTACTTTTGCAAGATTCATCCTCATTGCTATTGCGCTTTAAATTCGAGGGGGGGGGATGGGGATACCCTAACTTCCCCACTTAGCCAACATCTCTTTAAAACTATTTGGGTGGAGATGCCCCTGTTGGCTTGCTTTTCGTTCCCCCTTCCTTCTGTAGTTGCTACAGACTCTAATTTCCATTTTGTGTAGCCACTTAGAGGCATCCGTAGTTATGGCAACCAGGAAACTGTCGTCTCAAAAGGCTTATTTTTTTATAATGAATAGGTAGATAAAAATGAATGGGCAAATTAACAAATTTAACTTAAGATCAATTGAAAGAATCTTAAAAATTGAATATTTTATTCGAGTAATTTGCTTACATTCATTTCTGTACATAAATACACGATAATACAAAACTGTACACTTTTGGGGGGGCAATGCAGTAATATTAACATTCAAAATTCTATTAATCAAAATAATTCTTAAAATAAATCTGATTTTACACTAAAATGAACCTGAATTTCCACAAGTTTCATGTCAATTATGAGTATATTAAACTTCGAATCTACAAAACCCCCGTGTAATTCGCTGCAGTAAAGCTGTCACAATATTTACAATGTTAGAAACGGCTTTTGTCATCCGAACGAGAAATCCTAACCTGAACACCATTTTGAGGAGGAAAAAATGTATACATGGATTCTTATATCCATAGAAATGTTGTGAACTAGGTGGAAGGAATTGGCTTTGCATTCGTTAGAAATGAAACAGGCGACAAATGTTGTGAAATAGACGGGAAAGTAATTGGATTTACATTTGTCGGAAATGAAACAGGAGAGGAATGCTGTGAAATAGTCGGAAGGAATTGGATTTGCCTTTGTTACAAATGAGATAAGTGAGAAATACTGCTAAATAGACCGGAATTTGAAATTACATTTATTGAAATGACAGAAGTAAGAAATGATGTGAACTAGACTGGAAGAATTGGATTTACATTTCTTACAAATGAGACAAGTAAGAAACTTGTTTTAAAATCTTGAACATGCAGACAGGGTTAGGCCACAAAGTGCACAGACCAAATTTCCAATATTACAGTGGATATTAAATTGTCTCTTAGAAATATTTGAATGTAAATTCACAGACTAATTTAGGGCGAGTGTAAATACACATTCTGTGCCCGTATATTTAACAGACAGATTTTATGCTGAAACATTTCCAACAAAGACTGTTGGCCACTTAGCACCCCTATGGACATAGCACAAATATTTCAAGTGGGGAAGGAAAGAGCTGAGATTGGCTTCATATAGGCATACTGAGCTCGGTGTTTCCAAGGGTAACTTCCTCTTAACTCATATTTCCGCTGATATGAGTAAAATCACACAAATGGCACCAGAGTCCAATATGATAAACTAATAGGGGAAAAGTTTGAGGGTCCCGAGCGTTTACAGCTTGATTAACCAAGACCTCTCCCTGAAGATGAAAGTGCTTGGAATCAACTTTCCACTTTGTGGGGAGTTAGTATTTCCATCGAGATGGAGTTAGGCACAACGCTGCCCAACAGTGGTCCTTGCTATAGAAGGTCCAGCTGCACATTTGGGGGACGGAAAATTGGGAAAAATTGACAAAAAGGGGCGGGAAATTTGTTCAAAATTTGATAGCAAAATAAAAAAATGGTAAAAAATGGGAGGGGAATATTGGGTAAAATAAAATAATAATTGAAAAATGAGCTAAAAGAAATTTTTTATAAAAAAATTGGTAAGTTGGTAAAAATCTAGGGTAAAATTGATAAAAATTGGGGTAAAATTGGGTCAAACTGGGTGAAAGGAATATGAAATTTGGTTTAAAAAGAGTGAAAATAGGTAAAGAGAGAGGGTAATTTGGTGGTGAAAATCGGGACCCTCAGAGCTCGGTGGTGGTTTCGACGGGGGACGGTTCGCCGAAACCTCTGCGCGCGAACATCACGTTCGAGTTAGTGGCACTAGCACTCATAGCACCCCCCGGCTCGGCTTCCAGGGACGTGTTGCTGAAATGATCTCCCCTTGCTGGGGGGCCGGGAGACCACGAGAAGCCATCACTGCCATTTTGGTCATCCATAACTGGGTTGGGGGTCGCGATGCCACTGCTGGCACCCGAACTCGAGCCATCCAAACCCACTGTCGGGGAGATGAGGAATTACAATGGTTGCCGGGGTAATTACGCCGCACTTCAATCATAAACTATTTGTTTACTTATTATTATTTTTTTATTTATTTATTATTTTTGCATTGATATTTATTTTTACTAATTCTAAATACTCGTAAAGAGGTGAAGTTAGGGGAGGTAGAGAGAAGAGGACTTGGGGGAAGGGCTCCTAAGAAGGGTTCGCAACTATTCGTGGCTGTTGCTCTTTATTCAACTTGATCTAAAAGGTTCTCACAAGCCCCTGTCGAAAAAACTTTCCACTTTTTCACACGCCCTAACGTCACGACTTTCTTTACGAACCTCTCCTCTCACACGTTTTGAGCAATGCCCTCATTGGTGTTTCTCTTCTTAGCCTTAAGTAAATAATAATACTTTTGCCGCTAGAAGAACTCACTCTGAGACTTGCTGATGTAGGAGACGTTGTCTAAGTAGGTCGGCCTCGGGGACTCACCCTCAATCGGCACCTCTTGCACCGAGTCATCATCCATTGGCACGGTCATGTGCAACACCTGTCAAGGGCAAAAAAGTAAGGTTCGTATACCATAAATACCACTCTTTTTAGCACTTCGTAGCACTCATGCTAAATTAGCACAAGTTCTAAATGGAGGCGATTCTACAGATGCCGTTTAGAGAAGGCTGTTCGAGGGGGATGTAGAGTGTGTGGGGGGATGGGGGATACGTAATATGAGGGTGTCTGGCTAAGTGACTAGGATGACTTATGGTAGGCCCTGGTGATTACTGTCATACTTGAAGACAGTTCCGAATCAACACAAGACGGGCGAAGGAAATCCTCAAATGGACGCCTATATACATAAAGGGACCCGAAAGACGATCTCGTGAGGGGATCAAATTTGCTTAAAAATGCTGGCAGCCTGACAAACTCGAGCGGTGGACCGTGCTCAGTGGAGCCTTCTTGAGGAGGCCTTTGTCCAGTAATGGAAACGAGGGGATTGATTAGTATGCAAGGAACTAGACGAAATGAATTATTCTATTGACTTATGCATTTATTTTAACCAATAGGACAGAGAAATTCAACCAATCCCCCCCTCTTTAATGCCTCATTAAAAACAAAATTACTCATTCGTTTTTCCGTGCCATTAGTTCTTTGTAGCAATGGGCCAGTAGCGTCTTGCCCAGGCAAGATTAATCCCCGTCACAAATCCATTCCATTAACACATACCAATATCATTCACCTATTTCCCTTCTTTTCCACACACTCCCACAATCATTATATAATTTTTCTTACTTGGACTTCGTACTCCTTCGATACTGATTCGAGAACTGAAGCTGGACGTTCAATTATCGGGGGCACGAGCATCACAGTTTTGTCAGCCGAGTTCCATTTCTTGGAAAACCTAAAATGAGATTTAAGGTTACTTTCAAAAGTTATTCTCTCTCGTTCAAATAAAACCATCTAACAACATATTTTAACTATATAAATTTGCATAATATGATCCCCAAAATACTCAAACTTTCAAAATATATAAACATATTGGGTACTATTTATATTCTAGTGTAAATATAAGGGCTACAACAGCTTTGGTTAAGTCCAGTGGATGTGGTAGCCTACCTACTTGGTGCGAACTTTCTGGAATAACAGGGCTCGGCGAACCCCAACAAAAACAGTATATATATATATATATATATATATATATATATATATATATATATATATATATATATATATATATATATATATATATATATATATATATATATATATATATATATATATATATATATATATATATATATATATATTGTAGGAATATCACGACGTATAGGTGAGAATGGGAGGAGGAAGTAAAAACCCGGAAAATACACTGAAGTTCTTTATTGACGTTTCGCCTGTGGGGGATGCGACCAAAGTTACTATGGGGAGGGGGGTAGAGACATTAGAACCAGGATTTGTGAAAATAGAAGAGACGTCAGAGCTCATAGAACCTCGAATGCCATGGTGGTCCATATCGATAAATGCGGTCACTTGCCTAATTGGGATGGGATTAAAGTCATCCACAAATCGGTGGTGGGAAGAGAGAGGATGATAATTGAGGCTGCATATATCATTTCCGACAGGTCAACTAATCACCGAGATGGATTCTTTCGGCTGGCTAATGGAGCGGGACGGTTCATCAGACAGGGAGCAGAAAGATTAAGGCTGGAGAAATCCAACCAGAGAAGACTACGAGTGTCGAGCCAGAGTGACCCGGGATAAATCTGCTACATATATATGGAGCGATCTCGCATTCTTCGTTTAGTTCAATTCTGAAGAAGCCAACCGGCGAAACGTCAATAAAGAACTTCAGTGTATTTTCTGGATTTTTACTTCCTCCTCCCATTCTTATATATATATATATATATATATATATATATATATATATATATATATATATATATATATATATATATATATATATATATATATATATATATAATGATCTTTTTTCCACGAGAAAAGTTAACCTACACTGGGTAAGGCTAGTCAATGTATAGGATTGAGAGTTGGATTAATTTGGTTCGATTGCCTTTGTGCTAACGATCCTTAGTTCAGAATCGACATTGAACTGTACTTACCCACTTGGAACTGAGATATCCACAGGACATCGAAGGCAAGTCGGTGATAAAATCCAAAAAAATACTCTATTATTTCTGCTATACTATAAAAGCTTACGATTCAGAACGAGCCGCAATCGATAAGATGATAAAAATTATTAGTTTACTGCTCACCTTGACCACAGAACACAAACGAGAATTATGGCACACAGAACAAAGAGAATAATGAAACCAGCCAAGCCGATCAGTGCATATTCGAGAGGATCCAAAGCTAATAAGGTGGTGTTCACTCGCAACACATTATCATCTCCCCTATCCTTAGATTCTAAGATCGCTTCCATATTGTCCGCAACTTCAGTCTCCTGCAGAATAAGTGCGTGTGTTTAGGGAACATTTCCAGAGTAGTAATCATTTAACGAATGAATTGGCAACTTAATGGCAATGAAATAATAACGTAGAATATATAAAGTATCTCCGTTAGTTGAGGATGATATAAGAACATTATTTTCCATTTTATATATATATATATATATATATATATATATATATATATATATATAAATAACGAATGGAGATTAAACAAAATTAATGAAAATTTTGAAAATAGAGATGTCAATAATTATTGACCGTGGATATTGAAAAGGAAGCACATAAATTAGAAAGAACAATAACTCACTCAACCATAAACAGTGAGGTCAAGGGCTGTATTCTCAGTCTTAAAGAATAAGTTTGTACAAAGACCCCCAACACTCGAAAGTGCAAACTAAAACACATGCGAGAAAAATGATGGTACGAGAGAATGAAGTTAAAAGTAAAGGACCTGTGAAAAGGCAGAAAAGAAGCAAGTACCCATCTTAGAATATGGAAGTCCAACACAGAAAGATTGGCAAATAAGAAACCCCTTAAAAGTCTAAGGACTCTCGTAATCTTCAAAGCATCGAGAAAGAGGACTTTGAAGTTTACCCTTGTGCTTACCCGCTGTCTTAGCATTGCTGGGGAGACCAGATCCGGAGCCGAGAGACTGGGACTAGACGTCGAGATACTCTGGACCAGAATTTCTTTCTCTTTCCCTTCCAAATGGTAACTGTTCAGAAAGGATCCATTGAAAATATATCAAAACAAACAAAAATTGCAATTATATTTAAATATTAACAGGTACAAAGCAGTGGGGGGGGGGGCATATATAATCCCTTTTATTTATTTATCAATATTATTCCTGATTTTGAGATTTCTTTCTTCTCGACTGAAATTGCCCCTCGAAACATTTGTCTTCCATTTATCTGACTCTTGGTATTCTTGTTGGCTGATATTCCATCTTCTTTAATTTGGCTGGGTTAGTTCTTGATCTTCGATTTTCTTTTTATTGATGTATCTTCATATTAACTTGCATTTATCTTGATGTGATGATTCCTTCTTCTTTCTTGATCACGTGATGATTTCTTCTTAATTCTTGATGACGTGATGATTTCTTCTTGATTCTTGATGACGTGATGATTTCTTCTTGATTCTTGATGACGTGATGATTTCTTCCTGATTCTTGATGAGTTTGAGATGAGTTAGCCCTTGAAATCGTTTTCCTTGATTTCCGTTTTCTTCGACTTTGAGAGTTTCGATCGCAGGGACTTTGGATCCAAATGCCAGCACTCTAGCCATCACGCTACGGCGAGTCCGTTTTGAGTTGGTAATTTAATGTCTATTTATATTATCGATTTGGAAGGAATTTCTCTCTGATACATCTTCGCACCCCTACAGGAGCATGGGTGATGCATACACATTTACAATCCTCGATTAACTCATTCTTTCCTTAACCACGCGCTGCCAACCAGTCTGAACTCATTTAATCAGCCGAGGAATCTTCAACCAGACGAAAAATAAGTTACTAGATATCAGGACGGCATCATCGAGACAAAAGGGTAACTCTTGTTTGGTGAGTTACATTTACTTACTTGGGAATGATTGGGTGCCATGATTCTGGCTCGAGCAAGTGAAACCACACCAGTGTTTCCTTCCTTGGAGCTCTCTTTCCCGGGGACACTTTTTCGATCTGAACCGTCTGACCTGCAACCAAACATTCCCGAGAGTGAAGGATTAGTCAAAGAAAAAATGAAGGGGCATTTCAGCCCTACTTTTGGTTGCTAAAGAGTTTATGGCAGTGGTTGTCAACCTGTTGTACCCTAAGAACCTTTTTCATCATATGTCAGAATGTCATTTCCCTTAAAGATTCTGAGTCTAAAGGTGCATTTCAAATAATATGTCTATTATATTGAAAATCGTTTATTTTTTCTATATTAGTACATATATATTTACTCGGATTATTTTTATCGTTTAGTTTTACAGTAGTTTTTTTATATTCATAACAAATTACTAAACAGAATAATCACTAAATTGAAACATGCTTCTTCAATAAACAAAAAGGTCAATTAACTTCTATAGAATGACATGGCATTTTAAATGCGACCATATCTCTCCTTTTGATGTTCAAATCACAAATTTCTCTTTTCAATCATCGATTAAACCCAGTATATTTTTAAAATATAGAAGAAACGGGATTGCAATTGTTACATACAGACTTTTACACCAATTTTTGTAATTATTCAACCAAATTTATTACATTCCTGTCTTCTGTTTATTTTTAAAAGGGTTATAAGGTTCCTCGAATTAACGGAAAGAAAACAATGATTTAGTTATTCATACAAATAAGAAATTGATTACGAAAATGACGAAATTTGGAAAAGGTATAACTAAGCTCTATATTCTTTAACGTTAGGAGATATATAAATTATAATGTTGGCGCTATTAACCGTTCTAAAATTGACTAATTACTTTTTTTAGCCGCTTGTTGAAATCCAGGAAAACGATGATCTTAGTTTCAGAGCTTTTGCTCCTAAGCAACCTTGCACGAGTTCTCACTTCTATAAGGGGTCTGGCAGTATCTTTAGGCAAGACACACAAAAAAAAACATGTTCATTTGGTCCTGGTCCTTTCGGAATTTTCAACAAAGAGAGGTAATAACATACGGGAACAGTGCTCTTTTTATGGTACTTATCCATTCGGATTTCCTTACATCAAATGTTATTTTAGTTCGCGTGAACCCATTATAAGATTTCATAAAACTTCAGTGTTCATTTTTGAGGTGGCTTGGAGTGCCTTATTCCATCCTACGATATAGTCAGTACAACTCTTTATCACTGATTACAGGAAAATATCAACTGGATTTTTTTACAGCGCTGTTAAGAGCTGCAAAATCTCATTTGTACAAATTGTGGATGCACCTGATCTTCGCCACCAGCAACACAATTGAAGAGTGTTTCTCAAACATTGCTCCTTTTTATATTAACCTTTCTCTTCCAATTTCCCAGCCTTCTGATTAAAGCTTTAAAAGAGTGTAGACATTTTATATTTTTTACATTCTTTCCTTGCATCTGAAGATTCAGTTGTTTAGCTACTCAAAAATGTCCACCAAATATGCAAGGTGCATAATCCATTCCTCGCCATCCAGTCAGGCAAAAAATTCCATTTACTTTGAACTTCAAAAACTAATTTTAGATCAGAACACTTGGACTGTATTTCTGCCAGGGAAATGCCAGAGAAAATTGAAGGTTTCCAAAATTAGTGTATTACAACTTACCGGTATAAACTACGTATGGCTAAAAATTATGCAATTTTTTGCTGAATAAAACGTAAGTTATCAGCAGATAAGCATATGTTTCTTGTAAAGAGAACCGGCTTTGTTTGTATAGCAATTAATTTCGGTTCAATCCGGTAGTTAGGTCATTCTTTTCCCAGCTGTCGTCCAGGTAAATGCATGAGAAATCTGTCACGCCTTTCTCTGTCCGCGAGCTGATCATAAAGCTGTGCCACCAACATAGTCTTTCAATTGGAGCGATTTCAGAGACGGACAAATCAATCGGTAGGCAAAGAAAGATCTCAAAAAGGGAAGACTGAGCCATTTCCCAAATTGTGAAGAAGGACCGTTTCAAGAGGGCCTCAGCAGTTTCCTCGAGAGATTAGTGAGATTTCGGCCGTCAATGTCATAAGGCAGACTATGTCATGTTAGCTGAATGAAGACATTTTATACACTTCACACCCGCGGTCAAGCCTTTAAATAGTCTAAAGAACAAGAAGGCTCGTCTTGGATTAGTCACTAAATTGTCTGTCAAATACCCCTAAAGAGAGTAGAATTTGGTGGAAGAAGTGTAATGGTCGAGGGCATGATTTCAGTGGAAGACACAAGCCCACATTTTGCCTAGGGGTGCCCAAACCACAATTTTCATGCTGGATAATCCGCAGGCCACACAGCCAAGTAGATGAAGATCCTCCTGGACGACAAGCACATCACTTATGAACTAGTCTAAACAGAGTCCAGACTCGAATCCCATTGCAAATGTTTGGAAAAACAACCCGAGAGAAATTAAAGCGAGGATTCCAAAAACAGTTAAAGAACTCTAGGAACTTCAAGATGAATGGAGCAAGATTACTGGGCAAGAGTGTCAACAGTTGGTTCGTTCCTGTGGCAGAATATGTCAAAGTATCATCGAAAATAAAGACCTAAATACTAATTACTTATAACTTCTACAATTTTTATCATTGATTATAATTTAATTGTTATATTCCCTAAAAAAATTGTTTCCACTGTCGTTTTGATCATTTTAGACGCTTCAATTTGTCTATAAAATTGCTTATCTGCCGATAACTTTAGTTTTATCTATCCAGATTTGCATAACTTTGATCCATAAGTAGTTTCTACCTGTAGGTTATCTTACACCAACTTTGGAAACCTTGGCTTTTCTCTGTTAAAAGTTATGGAAGATTTTATGATAGTAATGTCGGCGTTCCGATCTCTTTGGATGGTACTGTATATTTTCTACACATTTTCTCAATTCCTCTATTTGCGCCACCTTTACAAATCTCTCTTACAAACTTTGTGGCTAAGATACTATTTTCCATTTTCGACTGTTAGTTTTAAGTAATAAAATAAGCATGAATTCGTACCACTCACACGCAAGAAGTCCTATTTCTCCAAAGGGCAACGCGTTCATTACCTGTTGACTCCGAAATTCCCATCCTAAGGTCGTCTAGGTGCTGGCGTACCTCCGCCTGTGGCGACCCAAAGACAAGGACCATTTGATGAGTCTCTTCAATCACAGGAATCTGTTCAAAGGGACGGTCATTACACAACAGATAATGGACAGAGATTGGCCCTCATAAAAATCAGAACTGAGCAGAACCGAATTCATAAATTTGTCAGGATCAGGATCCGTAAAATGTATTATTTTTCCGGACAAGTAAAAAAAAAGAGGGGAAAAAAAAGCACAGTACTAGGGATAAACTCTCCCGGCCCAGTCTTCTCAAATGGACAGAGCTTCAGGAGATTCCTTTCCTTTTAGGATTTGTGATATGCGCCCCCCCGCCCCCCGATGTAAAATCAATTTAGAATTTTTTTTAGAGGATTTGCGAGAAAAATGAACACTGAATAGCATGCCAGAAGCATGATCAAAATGATGAGTACTCCGGCACCTCAATCTCGGTCACGTTTGGCTGCTAGGTTCTAGAGCAGGGTGAGAAAACCCTGGCCCGAGGGCGAAATTTATCCCACCCTTTGAGTGATATATTTGTATGCACAAATTTTCAATACTGAAATTTAAATATTTGTATGTCCAATTTCCATGGTGGCAGTCAATAAAAATGTTTCATATTATTTTTTTTTAGATATCAATGCATCAGTATATCGCACCATGTAAAAAATTCAAACATCATTTACAAAAATACAAGGGTCAAATTTTATTTATTGCCCGCAGACTTTTTTCATTAGAAATTTTTGCCCACGGCTCAAAAATGTTTCCCACCCCTTTTCTAAAGAGTACAGCTAGAACTAATCAGACGGTAGCTTCATCGTTCCGGTAAAACGAATCAATAGAATCTATATAAAATGAGGGGAGAAATTGAATACTAAAACAGAGGGGGCCAAAACCACGGCTCGTCAGATACATGCTCATGGAAATATATTGCCTGAGCCCATTTTATATTATTGTTGAAAGTAATACAAAATAACAGCACATAAGAATATTATTTTGGATCTCAATCATCTGAAGTTTATTGTACCTGGTTCTTATATTAAGCAACTTTGGCCACCTCTGTTCTATAGTATTACAGCAATCTAGATATCAAATGACAACGATTAGATATTTGTTTACTATGACTTTCACACATCTTACTATGACGTTTATGGTAGTGGAATGTTGGGTTCCGTTTATTCCCGGGGTGTCTCTCGCGATCATGCTGAGATTGAAAGGAAGGAGCTCCATGGGGACGTTGTGCAACGGCCTCTTGGTGTAAATCCTTCCGTTCTGGGCGTCGACGGTGAAATAATTGCCTCGGTTCCTCTCTGGCAGCAGTTTATATTCAATTAGGCCCTTCTGTTCCAAGTCCAAGTCCAGAGCCTGTCCACAAAGATTGAGAAATGTACTCCGTCCTGGATTTGGACACAACTAGATATATCAGAGAATTCAGTAAAGTATGGAGAACACAGAGGTGTACTGCACAGTGAGCAAAAGGAAGTTAAGGCGATAGAGTAGGATTTAAGTCACTGTGTGGGAGAACATCCAGATTGGGAACAATTCCCAACCATAAATGAACTTAAACTACGTTAGTTATTAGTTGTGGAATGGGAACACGAGTTGAGTCGACTTCGTAGCCACAGCCCTTTGCCCGCCGTGTTTCTGTACCCATGTTAAAATGTTGGAACTCATGAGATGTGCACCGAATGGTTTGCGATTTGGTTGTAAAAAATAACACACAAGCGAGTTCGTCCTTTTGTATACATGTGAACTGGCAAACTACATCGAACAAAGTGGGTTAAGTGTACGAACATTTTGTTCGTGGTTGATAACCAACGAACCAAGAGAAGTGTTTGCCAAATTTAGTAGGATGAGAATGGAGGAAACGTCGGTTCGTTATTTCCTTCAAAATATGAAGTTAAAACCAACAAGGGCATCTTTTATCGCCTTCCTACAGTCACGTCTGCGCGCATCAATGCCACTCCAACTTAACGAGATGGGGGATGCGACATACCGGGTCATTACCATCATTGCATATTGCGCTCACAAAACAAGCCTTCCGGGTACGCGTTTCCATGGCTACCAGCCTATATCCTGCTTAATCGACTTTTACGACACGTACCGGAGGACGGTATGGGTATTTTTCCTGCCCCATAAACAGGCAAAATAGTAGGGATATCGAAAAGTAATGTCTTATTTTCAAGCAAATAGTTTGAAATCCTCCTACAAGTAGGTTGCAAGGTTCAAACTTTGGGCTCAGATGACAGTCAGAGTGTTACTGAAGTTATTTTTTTAGAGTTCTGTCCTATAACTTATGGGCAAGATGAACTTTAAGGAGTTGAACTTATTTTGCTTCCTCCGCGGTTTCTCTTCGATCGAACCCGGCAGTGGCAGGAAAAGCCGTCATGGTATAGGGACTTCTTCAGAGGTTCCATAGAGAAGTTGTTATATTGAAAATGGTTAAGAGATGGGGGGGGGGAGCAGCATAGGATGAGATAAGCAGTGTTTACAGGTTACTGGGGATTGCAACAGGGGAGGGGGTGTAGTGGTCTAATCGGCTTTTATATTCATGTGGGGTTGGGTGGTGTACCGATGGCAGGCGGACCAGTGAGAATGGTTTGGCAATCTAGAATTACTTCATATTTAGTGGATATCGGGGGAGGGGGAGGTGTTGCTCTTTGGGGTAGGGTGTTTTGCGGCTGGTTTTTGGTTCGGTGGGGTTCGGGTAGGTTATCTAGCAATTGGGTATGTAGAGAGAGAAGGGGGGGTTTAGGGGTGGAAGGGTCGTGTCAGAGATGTGAGAGGCATAGCAGCTTACTGAAGAACTGTGTGCCTCTCATGTTCAGGTGGTCCTGGATTAGGGAGATTTTTTTCGGCGTAGTGGTGTGGTTTATTGGGGTGTTTTGGCACAACGAGTATCTTGTGTAGGTGTCTATTATCTATGGTTGGTACCCAGCCTGGGGATGCGTAGTTCAGTGTCGTGCGGAACAAGCGTCAATATAGGATTGTCCGAACGTTTTTGTGTTGTCCAAAGTTGGTGTTTAGGAGTGTTGTAAAGGTGTTGAGTTTGGATAATACTTTCGAGGTAATGTTTTTTTTGTGTTGAGCGAAGGTCATGTATGTGTCGAGGGTGACACCAAGTAGTTGGGGTTACGGTTGAGTGGGAGAGGCTGGGTGTAGAGTAAGATGTGTGCGCGGTAGTTTGATTCGTGATAATTCGAGGTAAAGAGGATGAGTGTTACCTTTAGAAGGAAGATGAACATTTTGTTTAGCGTGAACAATTTTGGATGAAGTGTAGGCACATGCTTAGGTTTCTGGAGGCTGTGCGTATGGAGGTGGATTGGGATGTAATGGATAAGTCATCTGCGTTATATTTGGTCGGACTGTTTGGGTAGTGGGGAGGGGTATGTCATGCATGAGGATTAGAGAGAGGTTGCCTCCTTGGGGGAGCTTTATCCTTTTGAACTGTGTTGTGTGCTGGTTGACTTGGCCATGTATGTTGGAGATAATCATTGCTAGGAATTGCTTTACAACTTTCGTAAAGGCAACATTGCAACACGTGCAATGAAAAACATACACGTGGTATCCAGATGGAGTGAGTACTTGGAAATGCCAAAAGTAGTTTAACACGTTTAAAAACGGTGATTTTGAACTTTCTGATTAGCATCGATCACGAAGACCGTTTTTGGCAATCATGCAGTGAAAGCAGCGATTGGAGAGGATCCACGTCATAGTATCGGATGCATCCAGGAATTATAATAAACTTTAGTCCACTGTGCAAAATCATCCTAAAACGGTGAGTATAGTGTATGGAGAGTGAATGTGGATAAATAGATGAATTGTCCACCGAGAATAAAGCTGTGATTTCAACAATTTGCTTACCAGGAATTAAAAGAAAAAATCACCTTTCCTTAGTCAAATGGTACCTGGTTATGAGAAATGGAGTCTATATCAACAATAAAAGTAAAAAGTAGCGACTATCTCCAAATGAAAGTGCAGTTCCAACATCTAAACTAGAGTTGCCGCCAACGATGGTTTTGTTCTGCGTTTACAACAGGGGTTGCTCATTTTGAGTCATTAGAACAAAGGAAAATCAACACTGCACACTTTTGTTGTCAACAGCTTGAACGTGTAAATCAAGTCCTGCCCCCCAAAACATCCACCTCTAATCAAAAGAAAGGGGCTCATTATGTAACATAATAAAGCAAGGACACATTCAGCGAAGGTAACCAAAGAAAAGATAAAGTTAGGTTTGGAAGTTTTACCTAACCCACCTACTCAATAGCACCATCTAATTTTCATTTGTCCACATCACTTGAACAGTTTACCAGTGGGGAAAACATTTAGCTGTAAAGGTGTTGCGATAGCGCCTAATGGTTTGTCTCTTCTAAAGAACCTGGTTTTGTGAACGTGGAATCAGCAAATTGGTTCTGCGGTGGCCAGGTGTCATTACAAATGCTGGTAATTATCTTTAAGGGATAAATATATTTCCGATATGTTTTGTGTTCAGATTAAAATTTCATACGAAAAATGTTACATCACTTTTCGGTACCCCTAATGATAATAAACCATTTTTGTATGGCGTTCTACAAGGCCATTAACCTTCACAAAGTGCCTTTACCAATTAAGAAAAGAATGTGATAGAAGAGATAGTTCTTCATAGTACGCTTTAAAGCACCAAGGGAGGGGATAGGAGTGTGTATTCAACAGTACAGCTCCTTTGATATTAGTACAGGTCCTTTGGTTAGGAGTAAAACTCATGCTAAAAGGCGCAGCAGATTTGGTAAAGAGTACTGCTTCTTTGCTCAAATAGAAACCTGAAACAAGTAAAAAAACTAGTCTCTCTTTTTGATCTCTGGTACCTTGAGTTCAATAATTTTGGAGTCTACCGGAGAATCTTCAAATATAAAGGCTAACACAGTATCCTGTTGATAATTCTGGACAATGTCGAGTCCTTCCAGGATAAAGGTGGGCGAATTGTCGTTCAAGTCCTGAACGGAGATCTCCACCTGAAATAGTAAATTTAAATATTACATGTTTGAAGAACAGCAATCCCACTCTACACTTCAACAATTACTCGAGATAATGAGTCTCTTCCTTAGACGCTAAGCTTCCAGCTAGAGATAACTCACAAAGGCCTTCGAAAGGACTGGGATATTTTGGTCTTCTTCTACGGCGAATCCTTCGGGCAGAAGGGCGAGGCTTAAGTTGTAATTGGAACGTTCCTCGAAATCCAGATCTTTCGCTGTCACTACTTTGCAATTCCCATCTTGTGTCACTACAGTCATGAAGGTGTCTGCCAAACAGAGCCAAAATTTCACTTGTTTTAGACTTAACTTGTAAATATATGACTTACCTCTATCGCTAAAAGTACCAAATCAGAATGCACAAAATGGAGTCGACGCGCTTCCATGAAACTAAAACTATCCACCCCCGCCCCCTTTCTATCCTATTAAGCACAAGGCTAACCTGTATATAGTCCAGGAAAATACCTATACCGACCTCCGGCGCATATGGCACTAGGCCACTGGCCTGGAAAGCTACGCTTCCTAAGATGTAACCCCACGAGCGCTCTACGCAATGCCAGTGATGGACGGGAGCTGTCGCTAATTCCGTCTAGACAGGCCGGCTAATCCACATTAAAATTAACCTTTTCTACAGAAATGTATGTCCGCATGTAAAATTATACACACACATCCACCCTGGGGGAGCGGTATCTAATTTAACCTACCATTGTCGTTCCCGTCAATGATAGAGCAAATGATGGACGAGGCCGTGGTGTTGGCTAATGGTACTCGAACGATGTCAGTTCCGTGAGGAAGATTCTCGGCCACCTAAAACCAAAAAAAAAAAAAAAAATGGAGGACTTGTCCTAAGAAGCGGATATACGCTGGGCAGAGACTGGATTCGCTAAACACAAGGCCAAGTCAGAAGCACAAACGGACAATAGAAATCAAAAATAAATGAAAAATATCGAATTGGATAATGTGCCCCCCGATAAAAAAAAACAACCCAGCAAACAGGTTACAAAAAAACAAGAAACACAAAAAAGTGACCGACACCTGATTGAAAGTGAGCTCCGACCTTGCCGAATGGAAACACCACTTCCGATTTCATCCAAGTTAAACCAGAGCGATTAAGTCGTTAGATGGAGTTCGCATATGGCCAACTTCATGACGGCTACCATACACTGCAGATACCCGCCGTGGTTCATATCCCACGTTAAACTGTAGTTCTCCCCCGGAGAAATAAAAGACATCCTAAATGAGGGAAGAACAGAGGTAAAACAATAAATAATTTCTTTTTTCTATATTCATGCAATTGCATTTTGTCAATTCTTTCTCATTTTCCTTGTGATATTGCCCACGTGAGCGGCCTTTCAGCGCGCGCCGAAGTGAGGAGGAAAAAGAAGTAGAACGGACCGAAGAATTTGGGGAACTCAGAAGGCGATGTTAAGTTGCAATTAAACTCCACTTCCTAGATATTGCATGGACCGGCATCAGGAGGCGGGGGGGGGGGGACAAGTCCCCCTAACATGCCACAGCCTACCAAACTCTGACCTGGTTCCTTGTGACTGTAGGTTCAAAGGCTTTCTCTCTTAATCTCCCAAGCGGTCGGAGAGAGCACCTGGAGCTATAAACAACAACAACAAAAATAACGGAAGCAAGCTGCGCTACTAAAGTTGAAAACGTGTAGGAAAAAGGGTTTACTTTCAATTTTTATTTACAGGAACTATCCAAAGCGATTATTAACTGCAGGTGAATAAATGAGTCCAAGAACTGTTTGGGCAAGTAGTTTAAAACGGTAAATATATATCAAAATGGGCAGATCTTTAATGTACCTACTGACCTTTGGTGGCTCTACTTTTTCAGTTTAAAAGGGTTAATATATATCAAAATGGGCTGAGATTGAATGTACCTAGTGACCAGTGATGGTTCTTTTTCATAATCTTATAAGAATTTGTTTTAACATAGCAAGTTGCAAACTTCTTAGATCTTACCATCAACTTCATTAAGTGTTATGTTTTTAATCTCACTGTATTTATACTTATTTCAACAAGAACTACAGTAGGATAGAAATTATGGGGATTTCATGGTTTTCTCGAGAATTTAACGATATACCTTAAAAGAGTTTGTGCGGTTTCTCCAAGAAACCCAACAAGAATCGGCAACTTTCAGCACTCGTCTATCAGTCTCAGTGCATGTTACCTACATTAAAAAGACCTTTCTTTTTAATTATCTTAACTGCGAAGATAGAATGTCACATAGAGATAGGTCGGAGCAGCGAGTTATCGAGTAAACCTAAACCATTTAACACGAAATTACTTTACAAACTACCCGATTACCCTACCATAGAAGAGGACCTGTCATTATAAAATATCTTCGGTTACGTCAAGGCCATTTAAAACCTTACTTTTAACTTAAAATGTTCCTTGGAAAATCTCGGAGACGAAGCCAAGCCAGATAGTGATCCTCTGCCTCCTTCAGAACCTAGGCTTCCGACCGAAGACTCCCCAAATGTATCGACGGCTCCTCTCAGCAGCAGAATGCGAACTTCGCTCGAAGTTGAGAGCGGCGGATCACCTTCGTCGCTGGCAGTGAGTTTTATCTGCCAGAAACAAATTAGAATTGGCATTTAATACTTTTGTAAGTTGAATAATCTGAGTTATTCTTACTTAGATACGTGATTCATTACTAAATATACGCCTATAAATTCAGAGATTTTCAGGTAGTTTTTTCTGCGCAACTGACAGCCGGAAAAACTGAACTGTGGAACTCAAGAAAAACGCGATGCAGAATCTCTGGGAAAAGAGTCATTAATGATCTTCAGAAGCGGATGATGGACTGAGCTTATTTTTATATATCTTAAGTTCAAAGTCCGAAGAAGTTTAGTAAGCAGAGGCCAGTGCATTACTGCCGTCAACAAATGATCTTTATTCACGAAAACAAATACTTATATTGTTTCTTATATGACTTGCAATTTAGCCATGAAATGATTATCTTTCATTATTGCTGAACATTTAAATTAAAACTAATATAATAAGTTTGGTCCGAGCGCCATATCTCGCGACAATACTGGGCCTACATTAAAACTTTAAACTATTATATTCACCTCAAAATTGAGTTTTAAAATTTTGCAATGAACGTTTTATTTTTCGTGTTTACTTAGCATTTTAAGTTAAAACGAATATATGGGCTTGAATATCGACTCTTAATATATGACCATAAACAAGTTATCTTGCATATAAATTTCGAATTTTAAGTTAAAACGAATATATTCATAGATTAGCGGCTTAATTCACGTCATCGCAGAACATTTTAAGTTACAAACAAACGTATCCTCACAGATCAGCGTTTCGCAACATTTCAGTAACTTAGGAAGAATGATCAACTGACCGTCAGTTCCGTGAAATCAGTATAGGACAAGAGCTTCTTGAGACGGATTTCCCCTAGGTTTTCATCGATGGAAAAGTAGGAAGTAGCACCCCCATCTTCCACGAACGAAAACTTAATCTGAAAAAAAGGACCGTAAAATGGATGCAGAACCTTAAAAGCTTCTATTTGATACGTAGGAGCCTAATCCACTCTTCCACCCCTTCAATTCGTTCAAAACTTCTCAGCCCCTCTTCTCCACTGAGCAGGTTTCTATCTCCACTCCTGAACTCGCTACGTTCGCGCTTTGCCCCTTTACTGCTTGTTCCTCGTGGTCGTCGATGCTGCTTAAGTGATAGTAGGTTTGGGATATTTGGACCCAGGATGTGGGACGATTTGCCTGCTGCTAACCCCCACCCCCTCCCTTATGCCTTCAAGCGTACCTCGAAGACAGCTCTTGTCTCGGGCCTTTTCTTAGTCAGTGGAGGGGCGCTCTTTGAAGGCCTGAAGCCTTCAACAACAATGTTCATTATTGTTCTTAGAACCATTTCGAACTTGGAAGTAAGCGAAATGGGTAAAATGTTTACAGGACTTTTTTGATTAATTATTATTCCCAAACCTCTTTCATTGCTATTTTCTATTATTTTCTACCTTCCCGTTTATTGTTTGTTGCTCAGTTCCCTTTTAGCTTAAAGGAGGGGGGCTCTACCTTGTTTTGGAAAGTGAATTTCAGAGCCACATGTTTGAAATACAGGGTGATGTAGAAGTTCCCATACAAATATCAAGTGTCATTGAAACGATAGTGAGTACAAATCAAGTACAATGTAATATTATACTCAATTGGGTTGATAAGGGTGCTGTATAAACTCCTAACACCCTCATGTGTTTTCCCTGTTTTTTGTTGAGAAATAGAACTACTAAAACCAACGAAGGCATCTCCATCCGAAAGCCACGGAAGGAGGCTTGTTATGAAAGTGGTGACGTTGAATTAAAAGAAGTGAAAATGTGTGGAAGTTAGATAACCGGAATACTCAGGTGTTAGGGGCTGATTTCTGGATGCATTACCAAAAGAATGTGGGTCGCTTTAAATGTTGGGGGTCCCTATACTTGTTTTTCTTTCCTTTGTACTAGTAATAGTACTGGTAATAAGACTAGTAATAGTAATGTTACTACTAATATTAGCATTAGTAGTAAATTTGCTTTTATGTTCTAAAATAAGGACCAGTTTTTATAGAAGGCAAGGAAGGTACCCTCCTCGCCCTGTCTATTCAGGGGATGACCCTTTAAGCGGACCGACCTTGTTGTTTGGGGCGGTTCCGTCAGCATCCGCGGCCGACACGTTGGTCACCAGTGTCCCGAGTGGGGCTTCCTTAGCAAGGGTGACCGTGTGGATGGGGTCAATAATGGGGGTAGCATCGTTGGTATCCTCTACTTCAACAACTACGGTTGTCCGAGCCTGTATGGAGGGAGGGACGATTATGGATTATAGCGATAGATAAAAAATATCACCCAGTTTAGCTACAAATCTCCTTAGAAAATTATGCTTAATGATTACTTCGTAATGCCCAATTTTCTGATGGTCCTGTTTTCGAGACGCTAAGCATTAATGGGGGCAGGGATTGAATCGGGTATTTTCGTCCCATTATTCCTATTCCTTAGGATTATGGCAAGAATTTTCGTCGGGTTTTTTTCTGAAAATAAAATCTCGTCCACATTGTAGGTGTGGCAGATGTTTCAGTTTGTGCTTTTACATAAGGGATGACTGCCCGGTATTCCAGTGCAGTAATAGAACTTGAAAAAGAAGTAAATTGAATTATTCTTGAAAAAAAAATGGCTTAAGAAGTCAAAGGTTTCTCTGACGGATGATAAACTGGTTAATCATTGAAATTTAGGCTCGAAACATTCATTATCAGCACAGAAGTCAATCATTACAGAGCCTCAAAAGAACAGCCAAAGAAAACGCAATACTCGATATCTGGAAGCCTGGGACAATCATCATAATCCTTAAGCCCAACAAAGATTCTACACTACCTCTATCACACCATCCCAACATTCCTCTGTACTCCATCCAAAGTCAAAGAGCACTACTATCCTAAACAAAATTACTCCACGCATTAGCACCTACAAAACATAGTTTCAGACTACTACACTCCACAACTACGCTTATTGCACACCTCACACAAAGAATCTTTTATACCATCGCACAAGTAACAATCACACAGAACACATTTTTAATTATTAGATATCTGTAAGGCTTTCGATGTCACCCCCTGCCACAACCTCACTAGCAAAATATACAACACCAACATGCAACCAAAACCCCATAAAAAATAGCCAGGAGATAGGGGATACTAAAATCACATTTGCTGGCCAGATATCAAATAACAAAAACCCGAGCCTATTTCACCTCGTTATGCATGATATACACATAGCTCCATACGAAGATATCATAACTCTCCTTTGCACACACCGTAGCAAAGACTGATATAGTCTTCTCCACTTACACTACCTTAACACACGTGGTTCGCCACCACAATCATACTCAAAATAGCCTCACTCAAATACACAACTCCACTCCTCACTAGCTATACATAAGAACACAAATACACTACTCCTCAAGAATTCAACCAGTTTCCCATAAGGTGAGGTTGGCGCTTCAACGCCTATAAAAACTACCCCTCTTCACTTCCTCCCTTTATACCCAATTAAACGCAATGCCACCCATCATTCTTTCCGTGCTAAATCAGTCTTTAATAGCAAAGGGATTATATGTGCTGTAAGATCGTACAGTCAGAGTTTATTTGTGGGTAGAGGGCCCCAAACTCGCTCCCTCATAAATCCCATCCATGCACTCTTATCATGCACAATATAATCCCCCCCCCCCCCTATCTCTCTCAAAGACTCATTCACACAATCAAACCACCCTTTACACCGTTTGCCAACCCTTCTCACACCACATACCACCCTAGAGCGCTTTCGACCAAACCCCATTCACACCATAAACACCCCTTACCCCAATCCTTCCTCACCAAATATATCTCTTGCACACTAAACATCACGTTCAAGTTGTCCATTTACACTACTCTCAATACAAAACTTTCAATATTGTAGTCTTACTCCCATACACCACGTTGCCACCAGCATACTCTCATGCACCTTCCACACTCAAACCTTTAGTATCACTAATGCTATGATTGATCCAGAAACTTTCCTACCATTTAAAACACTATGGTCGCAACCTACTTTATCAGTACCACTATCACACACAATGATCCTTGATACTTAAAACTACGCACTTGTTCAAGGGTAACATCACGGACTCAGATATCACATTCAGCCCAATTCTCAACCCTAAATACCATTACCTTAGTCTTTTCTGCATTCACCATCATACCCTTTCTTCTCATAAACCTTGCTAAAAGCTGTGATAAAAAATTTCACTCACTCTCAGCCACCAAACGTCATATACAAACGTAATTAAAGGCCCAAAGAAATGATAATTGGTAACACAACCCGGAAAAATGTTATTTATCACGTGCCATGTGATTTTCAATTATTACAAACAAAACGCCCGTGTCCCCTCCTACTAGAAAATACTTGTTTTGTCTCTCACTGGATAAAAACCTACACTTCGTTATTCAAAAGGCGCTTGATGACACGGGTTCAAATCCAACTTCTTTATTTATTTTCATATAACGGTTAAAATAGTTTGCCCTATCTTTCCGTTCTCTATATCTCCCATTTTCCTTCTTAAGCTTTTATTGGTTCATGTAATATTCTCCTTAGCGTTTTTCCGGGTTGTGTTACTAATTTCCATTTCCTTGGGCCTTTAAACACATCTATATATCTCATGTAATGTAATTTTCAATTATTACAAACAAATAGCCCGTGCCCCCTCCTACTAGAAAATACTTGTCTTGTCTCTCACTGGATAAAAACCTACACTTCGTTATTCAAAAAGGCTTCTGAATCAACCTTTTGGGGGGTTGAGGATGGTAGCTCTGGCGATCAGTGTCGTGGTCATATAAGCGATGAGCGCTTGATGACACGGGTTCAAATCCACCTTCCTTATTCATTTTTATATAACGGTTAAAATAATTTGCCCTACCTTCCAGTTTCTATATCTCCCATTTTTCTTTCTTAAGCTTTCATTGGTTCACGTAATATTCTCCTTAGCGTTTTTCCAGGTTGTGCTACCAGTTTTGATTTCTTTGGGCTTTTAAATACATCTATTATATATCACGTGTCATCTGATTTTAAATTATCATATACCAACATATACAAAAAACATCCCTCACACCCCTCTCCCGCATATCCTTAAGTACTTCTCTCAGTACTTCATTAATAAAGATATTAAACGGCCATGGCAACATCAAAGTTGCCTTACACCCAACCTATGTCAAACCACCCATTCCTGCTACCTTTCACTCTAACGCATGCCTTACTTTCAACATACTATCCAACGATTTACCACTCAGTCCTTACACTCTTCACACCTGCTATAATGCTTCTTTATCTACACGAACATAAGTTTTATCCGGATCCATAATTCCATCATACATTTAACATTTCTTATCTCTTGTTTATTCAATAAGCTCTCTGAGTGCAAATAGCTGATTCACACACCATCTACCAGCTCTAAATAAACCCCCATTATTCAACCACTATCAATCTCTTAACTATCCTTCTTATACACCCAGGCCGAATCTGTCCTTCTCTTGACCTACAATACTCAACAGACTTTACCTCCTATAATTCTTGCATTCATCCTTTTCCCCTTTACTTTTATACAACAGCAATATGACTGGTTCGTTTCAGTCTTCAGGAACTCTTCCACTTCAAATGTTTTTGGCAACACAACACCGCCAACCACCTTTTAGCATCTTACTTAATCATAATCAATACGCCCATACGACACACCAAAAATATTTGGCTGACATAACCTGCAACACATTAATGACATTCAAACAGCAGTTATAAAAACAAATGTATACCAAGAGTTAATGCCCTCGAATCACTCACACACAACATTCGCACAAAACAGAGAAAACACAACCGCAGTTTATAAACAATATTCTCAGTAATGAGCTATGCGAGCCCTGCTTTGGTCCATAACCTCTCTCAATAATTCCTTAACATTCTTCAGACCATAAAAAAGGCCTAAAAGCAATTACAAGGTGCACGGCTACTACGCCCACAGGCCACCTAAACTCTGAAACCAAAGTTCTCAAGGTCAAGGATCCTCTTGGCATGAGAGTTTCACAAATACTAACCTCAGCCTCCACAAACGCAGAACACCCACTACATTAAATGTCAGAACACTCGCTCCCACAATGAAACATCAAAACACCATATTTATACTACATTAGAGATAATCTATCAACTCTCATACCTTGTCCACCAAAAACCAGCTTCCAGAAACATATCCACACCAACTTTACTCTGCATTCATAGCACCTTGACATCCATCCTTTTGCATCCTTCCTTCCTTGCGAGAACTGAGTCCACCTGACCAAGCTGCATTGTGGACATCACCCAGCACTCCTGAGCTACCAGAAGAAGGTGGATGTGACCATTGCTGATGTCTGTCCAGAATGCAGCACCGCTCGCCACATAATCAAATACAATGGAAAACTGCACTGCACGCAATTATACCCCCAACAACAAAATATACTCTCCCCGGGGGCTCTGTGGGTATTAGTGGGGGGCCATGCATGTTTTTTTTTCATTTTAAATTGATGCAAAAGTTTTGTTTTCAGAACCAATTTGAAGGTAAAGGTCTATGGAACAATTCTGCTTCGAGTGTCAAAGAGTCAGATAAAACAAAACAAAATGGCCACCAAAATTCAAGATGGCTGCCAACTCCCAGCTTTTTTTTTCGCATTATGCCTCATAACTTTTGTACTATTGAACCTAGAATGGTGATTTTGGTCTCTATATCTATGTTTTTATGAATGATTCATAACTTACTAACTGATCACTAATTGTGTTCTTCATTTAACATTTTATTGGTCTTTTCACAGGTGGAAAAACGTCTCCAATTGCATACCCACTTGTATTTTCAGATAATACCTTTCTTATAATATCAAATTTTATTTGCGATGCCCCTTGTACAAACAGTAGTTATTTAATTTTTTTTATGTTTCTTTCCAGGTTGTTTCTGGAATGGCTGAGTCAAGGATATGGCAGTTGTGTATTTTGTGCCAAAAGCAAACTGAGGAAATGCTTGTTTTTCCTCTTGTGAATCCAGTCACTAATCGTAGAGAGGGAACCTACACAGAAATCCTCATCTTCGCATGTCAGTTCAGACCAATTGGTGCTGCTCCCCACCCAGACGTAAAACTTCCAGATGAAGAATCCATGCAAAAGAATCGTGCATCCTGGCATAAATCTTGTCGTCAGCTTTACAGGGCATCAACACTTGACCATGCAAAAACACGTCATAATAAAGGATTGCCTCCTGCTCATCGTAATCTGTGTATCTTCTGCGGTGATGAAACAAATGCAGCAGACGATTCTTTCCAGAAGATTACACTCGCCCAACAGATACATGACAAGGCAGTTGCACTGGGAGAAGAGCGTATTGTGGCACTCCTTGCCGAAGGCGATGTGGTCGCCATTGAAGCCAAATACCCTCGGAATTGCTACACAGGGTTCAATCGCCGTTACGATGCGATTTGTAAACAAGGCACAGCTAGCGAAAATCTCGAGGCCACAACAGAAAATGAACTGCTCCAATTTATAAAGGAAAAGGTCAATGGAGGTCGTAGAATTTTTGCATTGCAAGATCTGACATATATGATGACAGAGATTAGAACAACATGGAATCCAGAAGACCATAAACCGGACACGCCTTAAGGAAAGAGTCCTGGAACACTTCCCGAATTTGACAGAGGAGAAAAGTATCCGACAGAGTTTTCATGATTTGTTCGAAGACGGCTAGAAAGGTCATATCAGATGCAACTCAAACACCAGATGAGGAAGCACGTACATTACTAATGGCAGCATCGATTTTCTGTAAAGCTGTTTTGGATCACGACACTGCATTCAGGTTTGATGGCTCACTTCCCAATGGTTGCGAAGAATCACCTGTTCCACAACGTATATGTAAAGTATTTATTCCGTCAACTCCTCGTAGGACCCAAATCATCGCCAGAACAAGAGAATTCCAGGAAGATCCTCTCTGTGAGTCAGTTGGCCATGATAAATATGACTTCTCTTTCTGCGAACTTGAATTGTGGGCCTCCACTTTCAGTGTTCCTGGTTCTTAAATTGCAATCCCAAACAAGAAGCAAGAAGCTGGTAGAACTATTAGACAAGTATGCTCTGAGCGGGTCATATAAGAAAGTCCTCAGCATTGAATCTAGATTTGCGCAGGCTATTGCAGATCATGCAAGGAACAACGCTGATATAGTCTGTCCTACAAATTTGCATCGGGGCATTTTCAGAGTTGCAGCCCTGGATAACATGGAACAGGCATCCGACAACGCATATCTGGTACTGCCAAAATCCCAGGAAATTGGCAGAATTTTATGGCGAACGTTGATAACAAGAAGGAACTGTTCTCATTCTTGTCAAAAAAGATAACGGAAGAACATTTCCCAAATGACAAGAATATCTACATCACTGCAGGTGGTCAAGTCCAGTATATTGGAAACAGTCCACCAATGGATCAATGGAACCATGAGGAAGCTGACACGTGCGTCTTAGTACATCTCTTCCACGCCCTCCAATCTGAATCTGACGGCAGAAATCTGGATCTCCTTCAAAGCGGGAAAGACAACCAAAATGATCTCTCTGAACACTATCACCACAAACCTGGGCACGACAACGTGCAAGCCATGGCCCTTTTCCACGCATTCACTGGATCAGACAGTACTTCTTCCTTCAAGTTCAAGGGTAAGCGATCCTGCTGCACGTAGATGCACGAAGTGCCATCCCTTATGGAGCAATTTGCAACTATTGTTGACACTCCATTCCAAACATCGCCAAGGTTGAAAGAAGTGGCAACAAACTTAGACTGTAGGCTGTACTCAAATGAATCAAACTAGGACAATGATGTTGACCTAGCCCGAATAAGGTTGTTCTCACAGAAGACTAGGGACGTGGAGAGAATTCCCCCAACTGATGATGCTTTGGATCAACATCTCAAAAGGAGTGTCTTCCAAGCAAGCATGTGAGCAACAGCTCGCATGTCCATGATGCCTGTCAACAACCCAACTAACCATGGGTGGAAGGAAGAGGACGGCAAGCTGCTTCCCATTTGCACCACGCTGCACCTCGCCAAGGATGTGTTCCACCTGGATGTGAAGTGCACTTGCCCAATTACCTGCTCTAGGTGCAAATGCGCGAAGACATAGTTGAAGTGCACACATCAGTTCAAGTGCACATGCGAGAAGTAGCTGGACTAGAACAATTTCCAACACTAACAGGTATATAGGGGTATTGGTTAATTTGTTAGCCATTTTCTTATTGAATGTATTGTTCAAGGAGTTTTTGCAAGCAATTGTATAAGCATTTACTTAGAAGTAGGACTCAATATAAGAGAAGATATGCTCCAATCATGTTTATTTTATTTTTATTCAATTACTCATACATGCAAACCTAGGTATAAAGACCAAAATCACTGTAATGACGTGATCTATTATTGCGGTTCTATATTCTTGTTGTCGATACTTCAATACTAGGTGACCTCTTAAGGTCCTGTAGAAATAACCAGTGAGTCCACGCCCGTCACCCACCCTATCAAGATAAAGACCTACTTAAGAAAAAGCTATAGACACAACAACTCTAGCCTACTGTTTCCTATCACAGCCTAAAATACATATTACATTATTCTATTTACTAACCCCTACTAATAACTTATTGTGTCAATTACTACCACATCTGATACGCCACGTCATCCTTGGTGAGTGTTCTAAATAGTTGTTATAACCTAACTGATAATAGATATACTACAATCACCATTCTAGGTTCAATAGTACAAAAGTAATTCGAAAAAAAGCTGGAAATTGGCAGCCATCTTTGATTTTGGCGGCCATTTCTATTTTTTTTATCCGACTGCTTGACACTCGAACCAAAATTGTTCTTTAGACCCTTACTTTCAAATTGGTACTGAAAACGAAACTTTTGCATCAATTCGAAATGACTGAGTGTCTGGGCACCCCACTATATAGCCTGGCGAGATTGCAAGCGGGTGGCTTACTAGGCCGCGCATACACTGGTCCCAGTGACGCGCCTAAGGTGTTCGCAATTCTCCGTACGCTGTTTGTTCTTTATCGCCCTTCTTCCTACATCCATCTACATATATACATGAGAAATTCCGGTACAGGCAATATCCCCCTTCTTAGGCTCCCGGAGCTTCGAGTCTAGACAGTTTGAAGAATATCAACAACGACATTTCAGTTCAATTTTCCAACCGGGCTATAATTAGATATCTAAGAATCCTATTGGGAATAAAATGCTATGGATGATTGGAAAGATACCCCTATGCTGCTAAATAAATTATGTACTAAAATGCATTAAAAGTAAAAGTAATTTTGAGTAAAGATCCTGGCATGCAGTATAGCATCATAGTATGGCAATATTCAATCGAATTTGTTACACTTCGAAATTTATTTCAGGAAAGATAATGATAACATAATACTTGGAAACATAGCATAGATAAGTGATGATAGCATACTATGAGATTCTCAAAGAGAGGAACCTATTTTTAAAACCGTTGGTTTGGATCGCACACTAAACTGTAGCTTTCCAGTCAGGGCCGGATTACCGCAATACGCGTTATTATGATTATTAGTTTAATGACTAACCAGCTTAAGAAATTATCAGCTTTTGTACTTTCTTGAATATAGTATTTTCTTTTATATGTCTGGAATAGTGATGCTTTCGCTTCCCTATACCCATAGAGCCCCGCTAAAATCAATGGCCTAGGGCCCCGAAACATCTAAATCCGGCCCTATTTCCATTATGACATCAGACGGATGTCATAGTGGACACTGTCGACTCTAATGACTCACCTTGGAGCCTTCCACGGGGTTCTCTTCTGTCCCGATGACAAGAGTATGGTTAGCACTTGTCTCGTAGTCGAGGGATCCTGCTACAGTGACCCTCCCAGTGTCAGGAGCGACCTTGAACAAGTGAGGGTCGCCTTCCAGCATCTTGTACGTGATCTCGGGCGTGGTGTCCTTGTCTTTGGCGTTCACCGTTGTGACCACGGAGCCGATGGCGGTGTTTTCGAGGACCTGAACTCGGTGCAGAGTTCGAGGGAAGAAAGGCATCTCATCGTTGAGGTCGTTTACGAGCACTGTCACTGTGGTGGTAGCCGAACGGGGGTCGCTGGCGGAGTCGTGGGCCACCACAGTGATGAAGTGTACCTGGTGACAAAAGTGGTCAGAAACTAGAACCAGTACACACGTAGACAGAAGTATATTTTTAGCAGGGGTATCTCCTCCCTTTTGTCCTACATCCCTCATTCCTTTTTCCGCCCCTTTAGCTCCACAAGTGGTCCTGTATGGGAGTCTCACGGCCATAAATAGCCTCACATCAAGGCCCATTACAATCGATCAAACTTATTAATAAATTCTAATGTGTATTTACATATTTCGTATCCTGCGCTCAGGAAATTTAATATGAAGATATTTAAGTACGCGAACTTTTATACAATTAAAACTTAATAATAATGACACAATAATTACAGTGATGATACCATTTTTAACGAGGAATATAATAAATAAAATGTGGTGATGCATGAAATGTGATAGAATGCTCGCTAGAGGGCGATGTGAAAAAAGGGAGAGCATGCTCACTACAGGTGTTAATAAACTACCCCGATTTTCCCACCCCTTTTATGACCTATCAAGAGGTGAGAGGTGGTGAGTAGATTTTTTCAGTGACGTTCGTGCACTCCACCCACCCTTTGCGGGACAATAGTGTTTGATGAAGGATATTATTAATTTGTGAAACCAAAACAATAGCAATTTTACAATATTGATAAAAACGGAAAATTAATTTGGACTAAAGTTTGATCGGTATATTTGAGAGAAAAAAATGCACATACAAAAAAGCGTTACAAAAATAATAGTTAACAGTGGGGAAAAAAGTTGAGCGGAGAAGAGAAAGTTTCACAAGTACTAGTAAGAAAAGAAATGGGTTCTCCAGGTACTACCGGAGGTCATATTATTGTATAAATAAATCGTCTAGAAAGGCTGCGGATCGCAAAGCTTTGGTCGTGGGACAAATCGAGTTCAATGGCCGACGGTTGCCTACTCCCAACGGTGCTCCAAGAACTCAGAAACACAAATTCAGCACAATGGGATTGTTTCAGCTAATGAAGGGACACGGATAACCAACCACATACCCTTTGATACTAATGTTGTTACTCGTCGGTGAATCTGATTTACTATCGTGCCCATCGCAACGGGACCCCCCCATCCCCCCGAGGGCCACAATTAGTTTCCTCTTTACTGAATCTAGGCAACTCTTGCAACTTTCTGTTCGCAGTCGTGACATGCGGCCGCTATGGAGAGGACAGGTCACTTTGACACTACAGCGATCTTATCTGGAGTAGGTAGTGTATTGAGGATGATTGTCGTAGGTTAACTCCACACACCTTACGCCGGATTAATACAGATGTCGTAGGTTAACCCTACACACCTTACACCAGCTTAATATATGTAGATGTCGTGAAATAGGGTCAAATTCACCCTTTCTGCTTTACGAGTGCGTGGGAAGTTTACAATATAAGCAGAGTGCAAATAAACTGAAAGTAGGTTGGCCAATAGTCGACTATCTCGGAGTTCCGGGATAATAGAAAAACGGGTACAAAAATAACTTTACTAATATGCAAATCAATATTATTTTACACGGTTAAAAGGAGTTTTAAAATGAGCGATACACACACTAGAGGCACACGGGTCTCTGCAGCTAAGGAAAGGGGGGACGTGGTGAGGACGGTCACCGTACAAACAAGCGGACAATATTGACCGACGGACGCTCGAATGACCTTGAGCGTAGACGAAGCCGACGATGAGGCTATACTGGGACGAGGGGGGCAGAGAGAGCAGTTGCATAGGAGAGTTGTACGTTGCTGTTACTTCGAAGAGTCGGTTCGAGGGGGTAATCCTTGCCTTGGCGCAAAGTTCAAACAATAGTCTCTGGATAATGACTATTACGGGGGTGAACTTAAATTTTGCTTTCGAGTAACACGAATCGAGATTGAGCGCGCTGCGTTCGAGGAGCGGGTGAAGCGGGTCGAGGTAGACTTACGTGAATTAACGAGAATACCGGGAGGTACCGACGGGGGCGGACAGAGGATACTGGCGGGGTGGGGAGGACGGCGGATACTGCCTTCCAAATCAAATCCGAGGCCGGAGGATTTATAGGGGTCGAATGGAGTTCCCCCCCCTCTGTCCGAAGCGAATGCGTAGTTCAGTGTCCATGAGATAAACTTTCTCTATAGGATTGCCAGTTTATTTGTGTTTTCCTAAGTTGTTGTTTGTTAGTGTTCTGAGGGTGTTGAGTTTGGACATGACTTTCTAGATGATGTTTTCTGTGTGTTGAGCGAAGGTCATGTGTGCGTCTAGGGTGAACCAAGAAGCATGGAGTTACGGTTGAGTGGGAGGTTGATCGTGGAGCAAGATATGAGTGGTAGCTTGTCTCAGGATAGTCCAAGGTAAAGAACATTCTGTTTGACGTCAAGCAGTTTTGGAAGTGTTGTAGGTCCCTGTTTAGGTTTCTGGAGGCTGTGGGTACAGAGATAGATTAGGATGTGATGCATAGGTCATCTGGATAATGGGGAGGTGTATGCCATGCATGGATTGGACTCATAAGGCACCTGATAGTCTGTGAATACATCTGCATATCGAATTCAAACAAAGGCGGGATTTAACTCGTGAGACACCCCTAGATTCCATAAATATGCCTATAGATCCAATAAAAAGAACCCTCCCATCCTAGGAGATGAGAAGCAAGATCATAGGCGAATATATACACAAGGTAAAACAGTATGTACAACAAACATGAGCCCCCCCAAACAAAATAAATCCGCAATCAAATAGTTGACCATAGCAATCATCAGCTGTCATTGGCATTATATACCGGCCCAAAAATTAAATTTTCCAAATGGATATCAAGATCGAGAAAATTCCTTCCTGCCAACAGATAATATATCGTCACCACTGCCTACCAATGCTTTACCTACCACGAAACATGGGAGGAATCGAGATAAACCAGTTTCACATAGCAGGTATAGTAAGCACTACGTAATACCTAAATAACTCACAAGACCATGCTATCAGGCTAGAAGCGCAACACCAACATAAACAATTATTACGAACACCCATTACACAACTGGCGAACCATTTGAGACCTGATTCAATAAGAGAAATTGGCCAATGAAAACACTTCAGCCACACACATACATAGAAGAAACCCCAAAAGATACGTCAAAGCTCCCCAACAAAAGCGAGAAGAAAAAAAAGTATGGAACCAGAAAATTCGTGGAATAGCTTAATAAAGAAAATATTGAGGATTAATGAGGGGATTAATGAGTTTTGATGGTTAAAGACCAGCTTTAAAAAGATGGCCGGGATGGCTGAAATGACGGATGTACAGACATGGCCAAAAGTTTTAAGACTACTATATTTTTTCATATAAGAAAATTAATAGAACTAATCAAACGTTGCATTTTTATTTTAGTATGTTTGTATCATAATTTGAAGGTGAAATATACAAAAAAAATTAGAGCCCAAACCCATTTTATTAAAAATACAGTCAATTGATATCGTCGCATTTTTGTTCAATAAACACTCGCAACAGCTCACAATTTGTTGACTTTTGTTTGTCAACCGCGTTTGATTTTCGTGCAAAAATTATCTATTTGGTTCAAAAATCGCGAATTCCCGTGCCAAATTCACAAAAGTTCGATGTTATTTTTACTCAAGAACTTTGTTATTGCTTTTTTCTGTGATCAGATAGCTATCATGCTTAAAAACGGTTATCATCACCAAATTAGTCCTAAATTGGTGGGAAAAACTGCTGATGGAGCAAGTTATGGTACCACTTTGAATTCATGGCAGTGTTCTTGGGCAAAATTGTTAGTGCTCCAGTTCCCTTAGATTAGAAGGAGCCACATAAATGGAGAGTGTTCGGATACTTCACGCTGGGCACGACACAGGACTCGTGAAAACGCTCACCTTTTCTTCTCCTAACGAGGGATCTTCCAGAAGCTCCAAACAAGTCGAAGGTCACTTCATCAGAGAATATTACTTTGCTCCACTCTTCCAGTCCATTCTTTATAATTCATACAAAAATGGAGCCTGTCCGTAAGGTTCTTTGTGAGATGAGGCTTCTTCGCAGCCATTCTTTACTTGAAACCTGTGCGCGCTAAAGCGTTTACACCTGCTTCTTTTCAATCGTGAGCAATCTTGGCACTGGAGTCAACCCGATCCTTGAGCTGGGACCTTAACAGGAGGCGATCTTTGCGTTCATGTGAAGTTCTTGGACGTCCAGATGACTTATTTACAGGAGTGTAAATAGTTTTTTATAAAGACTGGTTAATAGCTATCTCCTTTTATTTCAGCCCACCTTGGTGCAGAGCAAAAATGGTTGCCCGCTTTTCTTTGGAAAGAACCATTTTGGGAATTGAAAAAGATTCAAACATTTATTTAAAAAAAAATTACGAAATAAATAATTACACAACATCATTCACTTAACCCATATTCGACATCCCTTTACTCTTTTGATCGAATAAGAAAGCTCCAGGGACTGAAACACCTCCAACAGGAACAGGACCAGAGAGTGATTGGGAATTCAGCGAGGGACTGCGGTTTTTATTATGATTTAGAATTGCTAACTTTTTAATAAACCTGCAATGATTTAAATATTAGGATAATTATTCCTATCATGTAAATTTTATAACGAATGAAAAAAATATATATTAGTCTCAAAATTCGAGTTATGACTGTAGGTCATCTACACTGAAAGAGAAAGCATGAGCAACCTCATCTGTGGATGGGAAACCCTTGATAAAGATGGCAATTACACAAAGCGCTATGGTAGGATGCGCTTTACGAGGTTGCTCCAAGCAGTAGAAGCACTGACCAGACTCTCTCAGCATCAATGAAGATACAACACGTACGAGGGGCGGTCAAGAAGTTTTGCGAATCGGTAGGGCAAAACAGAGGAAGGAAGATGGCTGTTTGTGGGGGTTTTAGGACAAGTTATGATAAGTCAGGACATGCAGCCGAACGCTCCTGACTCGTCTATTTAAGAAGCAGTAGCTGATCGCAGATCGTCAGTCACAAATTTTTCAACAAAGGAGAAGGTTGAGCACCGTGCAGTGATCAAATTTTTGACCAAGGAAGGCAAGAATGCAAAAGAGATCCATGAACGCATGGCTGCAGTGTACACCGACACCGCCCCTTCCTATGCAACCATTGCTCGCTGGAATAGGCAGTTCCGCCATGGTCGTGAGTCCCTTGAACATGACCCCCGTCCAGGACGCCCGTCAGACGTGACCAACGGGTACAATGTGGCCCGTGTGGAGAGGATGATCCTCGAAAATCGACGGGTGAAGGTCGAAGAAATCGAGCGAGAACTTGGAATATCACGTGGAAGTGTTATCAACATCATCCACGACAATTTGGCCAGGACCAAAGTCTCTGCCCGTTGGGTCCGTAGAAACCTCACGCCCCATGATCAACTTCAACGTCGGCAAAGTTCGGAGGAGCTGCTGCTCCTGTACAACCAAGACCCGGCGGGATTCCAGTCACGCATAGTGACAGGTGATGAAACGTGGGTCCATCACTGGGATCCCGAGACCAAGCTCAAAAGCATGGCCTGGAAGCACAGGGGCTCTCCGACGCCCATCAAGTTCCGGACCCAACCCTCAGCCAGGAAGATCATGGCCACCATCTTCTGGAATTCTGAGGAAGTGTTGATGGTGGACTATGCGCCTCGTGGAAGGACCATCGCAGGCCAATATTACGCCGAGGAACTGTCTGGGTTTAAGTGCATCCGTCAGAAGCGGCGCGGCAAGTTGAAATGCGGTGTCCTGCTCCTCCACGCCAATGCCCCTGTCCACAAGGCCAGAGTTGCACAAGCTGCCCTGCGCAAGTGCGGATTCGAGGAGCTCAACCATCCCCCCTACAGTCCAGATCTGGCCCCTAGTGACTACTTTTTATTCCGCCAGCTCAAGGCTGCACTGCGTGGACGCCGGTTTGGTGACGATGAAGATGTCCAGCTCGCCGTCCAGGACTGGATTGAACAGGAGTCGGGAGATTACTGGTTTTCGGGAATTCGAAGCCTCAGGGACAAGTGGCGCAAGTGCATTGAAGTTGAGGGTAGTTATATTGAGAAATATGAAAACACTTTTCCTCATATCTCATTTCCTTATACCCGAATTGCAAAACTTATTGACCGCCCCTCGTATTATGATAAAAATCGTTCTCACAACCACATACATATATAACTTTACCATCAATATAAATAGTGTGCATTTGGACAAGTGCAACAAGATCGCACTGATCAAGGAATTGAGTGTCCTAAATCACTATGTGCTTAACATAGCATGAAGGAAGAAAATATTCAAATACCAGACCCTACTTCACGACATAAAGCGGAACTGGAGGCTGAAAGCTGCATCTTTCATGTTTATCATTATAAGGCCCACAGGACTATTGAAAACCAACTTCACCTATCATCTATTCATAAGAACCTAAAGCTCTCAGACCTTTAACTCCAAGGACTACAAAGATCAATACTTGTTCTGAAAGTCAAACAAATTATTGAGGAGTTTCTTGACTCTAGAAAGAACGCCCCTTCCCCCCATGTAAACAGCTACTAAGAGTATGAACTTTAACACCATCAAAATCAGGATGTGGACTTTAAGATAATTTAAAGCCCATAAATGCAACTACAGATCGAACACTAGCAATCTCTATCCATAGGGATTGCCATCACTACTACTATTTATTGTTACCTGATCTTTCTCGTAGTCCAAGGAGGTGTTTGTGAAAAGTTCTCCGGTCCAGGAATCGATGCCGAACTGGTTCGAGGACTTCTCCAGCAAATACACGACTTGACCGAAGTCGCCCAGATCATTGTCCTCAGCCTGCAGATGAAGGGTTAAGATCAGTTCTTTCGTTTTATATGAGGTTATTAGTAATCAGGAGTTTTCGTTTAAAAATAGGACGTTGTAATCTTCAATATAAACGCTCCAAGATTGAGGTAAGACAAAAGAATAAGATTGAATTGCAAGAACAAAGACACGAATGAGAAAAGGCATTGAATAGCTAAAATGCTTCACCTAGACTAAGTATTAACACAGGGGTTGCTGGTGTTCAAGTGAATCATTTGAATTATTGAGCAGAAACCTAAGAATGAGGGTGGACCTACCTTGACTACTCCGATGGAGACATTTGAGGTGCCTTCATCTACCCTGAAAGAGTAGGGTTCCCCTACGAAGGAGGGCGTCTCGTCATTGACATCAGTGACCTGGATCAGGACGGTGGCGGTGTTGCTTTTGCCTTCGCTGTCCTCAGCAGTCAGCACCTGCCGAGTCGAGTTCATATAACAATATTAAGATCTTTTTTGGTACATAAATCGAACTCTTATTACAGAGGCTAAAATGAACTGCATAAACATTGGAATTTAAGATCTCGTGCATTCCCAGAAGGCCAGTGATAGCGCGTGGATAGTCGGTAAGTCAACCCGATGTCTACTCGTTCACGCCCTTGTGACACCTAAAAACTCAGGGAGTCGACTTCAAGCACGCTCTAGGCTGAATTCGATACTGAAAGAAGGTTGCTTTCATGCTCTGCCTGGCGATACGTGGAAGCTAGAGGTGTTACCCCTGGTACGCGAGTGCTAAGCAAATATAGAACCTACCTTGTCACTAAATAAGATAAATGGCAAACAGCAACGAGGGAATCATTTTTTGAGTGAAGAAAAGGGAATGGAACAGAGAGAGAAAAACAGTGAATAGAAGGGCAACTCCAAAAGAATAAGACAAAAGCTACAGAACAAAACCGTTTACATGATTTGAAAGATGTGGTTCTTCTCATGCTCCTTCCTGTTGCTCTTCGCTAGTCCTAATTTCTTATAATTAGTTTATTCGTTTCTTTTGCCTCTACCCCTCATCTATGACTCTTCCTCAGATGAGAGGATACTTCGCTGGTAAAGTGGTTAAGGTCACTGACCCCACCTCCATCCTCCAACGTCCTCCTTACCCAAATTTGGCTAGCTGCAGCTGGCACGAAGCCGAGCCAACTTCCCACCCTTAAAGAAGGCGGGCAAGAAACCTATTCTCAAGTATAATAAGCCCACGAGTTTAACGACCATTTGGGAATAAAATTATGAACCTATATTGGGTCCTCTCCATTACCAGTGAATGTTCCTGGTAGGTCTCTCGGTCTAGCGGAGCCACCACAGTGATCTGACCGGTGAGGGTGTCCACTTCGAAGGCTTTGGCGGGGTTGCCACCGGTGATGGAGTAGTACGAGACGTCGTTTTCAGGGTCTTTCGCCTGCAAAGAGTCGCGTTCACTTCCTTAAATAGTCAGGATCGAATGTGCAGCTCTTAATAATTAATCCGAGTATATACGAGTACGTCGAAAGATGGATGTACTTTAGAAATTTTCCCCGGCATATTTTACTTGTTGACCCACTCTTTGACGTCACTATAGCCGCCTTGGTAACGCGCCATTTCGTATATTTAATCCCTTAATCAATGCGATAATTGAATGCCCGACTGTAAAGAGTGTACCCGAATATATACGGGCACACTAAAAGAGTGATGTATTTTAGATTTATCCAGATATTTTATACATTTGTTAACCTAATCTCTCTCTCTCTCTCTCTGACGTCACCCTGTTCGCCTAGGCAATGGACAATTTCGTATCCATAGTCTCTTAGTCAGAGCGGAAATCAAATAACCGACTCCCGAATATTAAGGGCTACATCAATAGATAGATACGCGACAGGGGTGCCGTCGCGAATGACCTCAGGGGTGACATCGCGAATGACCTAAGGGGTGCCGTAACGAATGATCTCAGGAATGCCGTCGCGAATGACGTCGGGGAGGCCGTGGCGAATGACGTCAGGGGTGCCGTCGCGAATGACGTCAGGAGTGCCGTCGCGAATGACGTCAGGGGTGCTATCGCGAAAGACGTCAGGGGTGCTATCACGAATGACGTCAGGAGTGCTATCACGAATGACGTCAGGAGTGCTATCGCGAATGTCGTCAGGGGTGACGTCGCGAATGACCTCAGGGGTGCCGTCACGAATGACGTCAGGGGTGACGTCGCGGATGATCTCAGGGGTGCCGTCGCGAATGACCTCAGGGGTGGCGTTTCGAATGACGTTAGAGGTGCCGTCGTGAATGACGTCAGGGGTGCTATCGCGAATGACGTCAGAGGTGTTATCTCGAAAGACCTCAGGGGTGCCATCGCGAATGACCTCAGGAGGGCCGTCGCGAATGACGTCAGGGGTGCAGTCGCGAATGATGCCAGGGTGACGTCTCGAATGACCTCAGGGGTGACGTCGCGAATGATCTCAGGGGGGCCGTCGCGAATGACCTCAGGGGTGACATCGCGAATGACCTCAGGGGTGCCGTCACGAATGACCTCAGGAGTGCCGTCGCGAATGACGTTAAAGGGGCCGTAACGAATGACGTCAGAGGTGCCGTCGCGAATGACGTCAGGGGTGCCGTCGTGAATGACGTCAGGGGTGCTATCGCGAATGACGTCAAGGGTGTTATCTCGAAAGACCTCAGGGGTGCCGTCGCGAACGACCTCAGGAGTGCCGTCGCGAATGACGTCAGGGGGCCGTCGCGAATGACGTCAGGGGGCCGTCGCGAATGACGTCAGGGGTGCCGTCGCGAATGATGTCAGGGGTGACGTCGCGAATGACCTCAAGGGGGCCGTCGCGAATGACCTCAGGGGTGACGTCGCGAATGATCTCAGGGGTGCCGTCGCAAATGACCTCAGGGGTGCCGTCGCGAATGACGTCAGAGGTGCCGTCGCGAATGACGTCAGGGGTGCCGTCGCGAATTACCTCAGGGGTGCTATCACGAATGGCCTCAGGGGTACAGTCAAGAATGACCTCAGGAGTGGCGTCGCGAAAGACGTCAGGGGAGCCGTCGCGAATGACGTCAGGGGGACAGCGCGAATGACCTCAGGGGTGACGTCGCGAATGACCTCAGGGGTGCCATCGCGAATGACCTCAGGGGTGCCGTCACGAATGATCACAGGGGGCCGTCGCGAATGACCTCAGGGGGGCCGTCGAGAATGACGTCAGGGGTGCCGTCGCGAATAACGTCAGGGGTGCCGTCGCGAATAACGTCAGGGGTGCTATCGCGAATGACCTCAGGGGTGCCGTCTCGAATGACATCAGGGGTGACGTCACTAATGATCTCAGGGGTGCTGTCGCGAATGACCTCAAGGGTGCCGTCCCGAATGATGTTAGGGTGCCGTCGCGAAATACGTCATGGGTGCCGTCGCGAATGACGTCAGAGGGGCCGTCGCGAATGACCTCAGGGGTGACGTCGCGAATGATCTCAGGGGTGCCGTCGCGAATGATCTCAGGGATGACGTCGCGAATGACCTCAGGGGTGCCGTCGCGAATGACGTTAGTGGGACGGCGCTAATGACGTCAGGGGTGACATCGCGAATGACCTCAGGGGTTACGTCGCGAATGACCTCAGGGGTGACGTCGAAAATGACCTCAAGGGTGACGTTGCGAATGACCTCAGAGGGCCGTCGCGAATGACGTCAGGGATGCCGTCGCGAATGACGTCATGGGTGCCGTCGCGAATGACGTCATGGGTGCCGTCGCGAATGACGTCATGGGTGCCGTCGCGAATGACCTCAGGGGTGACGTCGCGAATGATCTCAGGGGTGCCGTCACGAATGACGTTAGGGGTGCCGTCACGAATGACGTTAGAAGTGCCATCGCGAATGACGTCAGGGGTGCCGTCGCGAATGACGTCAGGGGTGCTATCGCGAATGACCTCAAGGGTGACGTTGCGAATGACCTCAGAGGGCCGTCGCGAATGACGTCAGGGATGCCGTCGCGAATGACGTCATGGGTGCCGTCGCGAATGACGTCATGGGTGCCGTCGCGAATGACGTCATGGGTGCCGTCGCGAATGACCTCAGGGGTGACGTCGCGAATGATCTCAGGGGTGCCGTCACGAATGACGTTAGGGGTGCCGTCACGAATGACGTTAGAAGTGCCATCGCGAATGACGTCAGGGGTGCCGTCGCGAATGACGTCAGGGGTGCTATCGCGAATGACCTCAGGGGTGCGGTAGCGAATGACCTTAAGGATGCCGTCACGAATGACGTCATGGGTGCCATCGCGAATGACCTCAGGGGTGCCGTATCGAATGACATCAGGGGTGACGTCGCTAATGATCTCAGGGGTGCCGTCGCGAATGACCTCAAGGGTGCCGTCGCGAATGACGTTAGGGTGCCGTCGCGAATGACGTCATATGTGCCGTCGCGAATGACGTCAGAGGGGCCGTGGCGAATGACCTCATGGGTGCCGTCGCGAATGACCTCAGAGGGGCCGTCGCGATTACCTCAGGGGTGACGTCGCGAATGATCTCAGGGGTGCCGTCGCGAATGACCTCAGGGATGAAGTCGCGAATGACCTCAGGGGTGACGTTGCGAATGATGTTAAGGGTGCCGTCGCGAATGACGTCAGGGGTGCCGTCGCGAATGATGTCAGGGGTGCTATCGTGAATGACCTCAGGTGTGCCGTCACGAATGACCTCAGAGGTGACGTCGCAAATGATCTCAGGGGTGCCGTCGCAAATGATCTCAGGGGTGTCGTCACGAATGACGTCAGGGGTGACGTCGCGGATGATCTCAGGGGTGCCGTCGCGAATGACCTCAGGGGTGGCGTTTCGAATGACGTTAGAGGTGCCGTCGTGAATGACGTCAGGGGTGCTATCGCGAATGACGTCAGAGGTGTTATCTCGAAAGACCTCAGGGGTGCCATCGCGAATGACCTCAGGAGGGCCGTCGCGAATGACGTCAGGGGTGCCGTCGCGAATGATGCCAGGGTGACGTCTCGAATGACCTCAGGGGTGACGTCGCGAATGATCTCAGGGGGGCCGTCGCGAATGACCTCAGGGGTGACATCGCGAATGACCTCAGGGGTGCCGTCACGAATGACCTCAGGAGTGCCGTCGCGAATGACGTCAAAGGGGCCGTAACGAATGACGTCAGAGGTGCCGTCGCGAATGACGTCAGGGGTGCCGTCGTGAATGACGTCAGGGGTGCTATCGCGAATGACGTCAAGGGTGTTATCTCGAAAGACCTCAGGGGTGCCGTCGCGAATGACCTCAGGAGTGCCGTCGCGAATGACGTCAGGGGGCCGTCGCGAATGACGTCAGGGGGCCATCGCGAATGACGTCAGGGGTGCCGTCGCGAATGATGTCAGGGGTGACGTCGCGAATGACCTCAAGGGGGCCGTCGCGAATGACCTCAGGGGTGACGTCGCGAATGATCTCAGGGGTGCCGTCGCAAATGACCTCAGGGGTGCCGTCGCGAATGACGTCAGAGGTGCCGTCGCGAATGACGTCAGGGGTGCCGTCGCGAATTACCTCAGGGGTGCTATCACGAATGGCCTCAGGGGTACAGTCAAGAATGACCTCAGGAGTGGCGTCGCGAAAGACGTCAGGGGAGCCGTCGCGAATGACGTCAGGGGGACAGCGCGAATGACCTCAGGGGTGACGTCGCGAATGACCTCAGGGGTGCCATCGCGAATGACCCAGGGGTGCCGTCACGAATGATCACAGGGGGCCGTTCCGAATGACCTCAAGAGTGACGTCGCGAATGACCTCAGGGGGGCCGTCGAGAATGACGTCAGGGGTGCCGTCGCGAATAACGTCAGGGGTGCTATCGCGAATGACCTCAGGGTGCCGTCTCGAATGACATCACTAATGATCTCAGGGGTGCTGTCGCGAATGACCTCAAGGGTGCCGTCCCGAATGATGTTAGGGTGCCGTCGCGGATAACGTCAGGGGGACAGCGCGAATGACCTCAGGGGTGCCATCGCGAATGACCTCAGGGGTGCCGTCACGAATGATCACAGGGGGACGTCGCGAATGACCTCAAGAGTGACGTCGCGAATGACCTCAGGGGGGCCGTCGAGAATGACGTCAGGGGTGCCGTCGCGAATAACGTCAGGGGTGCCGTCGCGAATAACGTCAGGGGTGCTATCGCGAATGACCTCAGGGGTGCCGTCTCGAATGACATCAGGGGTGACGTCACTAATGATCTCAGGGGTGCTGTCGCGAATGACCTCAAGGGTGCCGTCCCGAATGATGTTAGGGTGCCGTCGCGAATTACGTCATGGGTGCCGTCGCGAATGACGTCAGAGGGGCCGTCGCGAATGACCTCAGGGGTGACGTCGCGAATGATCTCAGGGGTGCCGTCGCGAATGATCTCAGGGATGACGTCGCGAATGACCTCAGGGGTGCCGTCGCGAATGACGTTAGGGGGACGGCGCTAATGACGTCAGGGGTGACATCGCGAATGACCTCAGGGGTTACGTCGCGAATGACCTCAGGGGTGACGTCGAAAATGACCTCAAGGGTGACGTTGCGAATGACCTCAGAGGGCCGTCGCGAATGACGTCAGGGATGCCGTCGCGAATGACGTCATGGGTGCCGTCGCGAATGACGTCATGGGTGCCGTCGCGAATGACCGCAGGGGTGACGTCGCGAATGATCTCAGGGGTGCCGTCACGAATGACGTTAGGGGTGCCGTCACGAATGACGTTAGAAGTGCCATCGCGAATGACGTCAGGGGTGCCGTCGCGAATGACGTCAGGGGTGCTATCGCGAATGACCTCAGGGGTGCGGTAGCGAATGACCTTAAGGATGCCGTCACGAATGACGTCATGGGTGCCATCGCGAATAACCTCAGGGGTGCCGTATCGAATGACATCAGGGGTGACGTCGCTAATGATCTCAGGGGTGCCATCGCGAATGACCTCAAGGGTGCCGTCGCGAATGACGTTAGGGTGCCGTCGCGAATGACGTCATATGTGCCGTCGCGAATGACGTCAGAGGGGCCGTGGCGAATGACCTCATGGGTGCCGTCGCGAATGACCTCAGGGGGGCCGTCGCGATTACCTCAGGGGTGACGTCGCGAATGATCTCAGGGGTGCCGTCGCGAATGACCTCAGGGATGAAGTCGCGAATGACCTCAGGGGTGACGTCGCGAATGATGTTAAGGGTGCCGTCGCGAATGACGTCAGGGGTGCCGTCGCGAATGATGTCAGGGGTGCTATCGTGAATGACCTCAGGTGTGCCGTCACGAATGACCTCAGAGGTGACGTCGCAAATGATCTCAGGGGTGCCGTCGCAAATGATCTCAGGGGTGTCGTCACGAATGACGTTAGGGGTGCCGTCGCGAATGACGTCATGGGGGGGGCCGTCGCGAATGACGTCAGGGGTGCCGTCGCGAATGACGTCAGGGGTGCTATCGCGAATGACGTCAGGACTGCGTTCTCGGATGACCTCAGGAGTGCCGTGGCGAATGACGTCAGGGGGGCACTCACGAATGACGTCAGAGGGGCAGTCGCGAATGACGTCAGGGGTGCCGTCGCGAATCAAGTCAGGGGTGACGTCGCGAATGACCTCAGGGGTGCCGTCGCGAATGAAGTCAGGGATGACGTCGCGAATGACCTCAGGGGTGCCGTCGCGAATGAACTCAGGGGTGCCATCGCGAATGATCTCAGGGGGGAGCGTCGCGAATGACCTCAGGGGTGTCGTCACGAATGACGTCAGGGGTGCCATCGCGAATGACCTCAGGGGTGTCGTCGCGAATGATGTCAGGGAGCCCGTCGCGAATGACGTCAGGGGTGCCATTGCGAATGAATTCAGGGGTGCTATCACGAATGACGTCAGGGGTGCTATCGCGAATGACGTCAGGGGTGACGTCGCGAATGAGCTCAGGGGTGCTGTCGCGAATGAGCTCAGGGGTGATGTCGCGAATGATCTCAGGGGTGCTGTCGCGACTGACCTCAGGGGTGACGTCACGAATGATCTCAGGGGTGACGTCGCAAATGATCTCAGGGGTGATGTCGCAAATGAACTCAGGGGTGGGGTCACGAATGACCTCAGGGGTGGCGTTGTGATAGACGTTAGGGGTGCCATCGCGAATGATGTCAGGGGTGCTATCACGAATGATGTCAGGAGTGCTATCACGAATGACGTCAGGAGTGCTATCGCGAATGACGTCAGGGATGACGTCGCGAATGACCTCAGGGGTGCCGTCGCGAATGACGTCAGGGGTGCCGTCGTGAATGACGTCAGGGGTGCTATCGCGAATGACGTCAGGAGTGCTATCTCGGATGAACTCAGGAGTGCCGTGGCGAATGACGTCAGGGGGGCAGTCACGAATTACGTCAGAGGGGCAGTCGCGAATGACGTCAGGGGTGCCGTCGCGAATCAAGTCAGGGGTGACGTCGCGAATGACCTCAGGGGTGCCGTCGCGAATGAAGTCAGGGATGACGTCACGAATGACCTCAGGGGTGCCGTCGCGAATGACCTCAGGGGTGCCATCGCGAATGATCTCAGGGGGAGCGTCGCGAATGACCTCAGGGGTGTCGTCGCGAATGACGTCAGGGGTGCCATCGCGAATGACCTCAGGGGTGTCGTCGCGAATGATGTCAGGGAGCCCGTCGCGAATGACGTCAGGGGTGCCATTGCGAATGACATCAGGGGTGCTATCACGAATGACGTCAGGGGTGCTATCGCGAATGACGTCAGGGGTGACGTCGCGAATGAGCTCAGGGGTGCCGTCGCGAATGACCTCAGGGGTGATGTCGCGAATGATCTCAGGGGTGCTGTCGCGACTGACCTCAGGGGTGACGTCACGAATGATCTCAGGGGTGACGTCGCAAATGATCTCAGGGGTGATGTCGCAAATGAACTCAGGGGTGGGGTCGCGAATGACCTCAGGGGTGGCGTTGTGAAAGACGTTAGGGGTGCCATCGCGAATGATGTCAGGGGTGCTATCGCGAATGACCTCAGGGGTGCTATCTCGAATGACCTCAGGGGTCCCGTCGTGAATGACCTCAGGAGTGCCGTTGCGAATGACGTCAGTGGGGCCGTCGCGAATGACGTCAGGGGTGCCGTCGTGAATGACGTCAGGAGTGCCGTCGTGAATGACGTCAGGGGTGCCGTCGCGAATGATGTCAGGGGTGACGTCGCGAATGACCTCAGGGGGACCGTCGCGAATGACGTCAGGGGTGATGTCACGAATGATCTCAGGGGAGCCGTCGCGAATGACGTCAGGGGGGCCGTCGTGAATAACCTCAGGGGTGCCGTCGCGAATGACTTCAGGGGTACAGTCCCGAATGACCTCAGGAGTGCCGTCGCGAATGACGTCGGGGAGGCCTTCGCAAATGACGTCAGGGACGCTGTCGTGAATGACGTCAGCGGTGACATCGCGAATGACCTCAGGGGTTACGTCGCGAATGACCTCAGGGGTGACGTTGCGAATGACCTCAGGGGTGACGTTGCGAATGACCTCAGGGGGCCGTCGCGAATGACGTCAGGGATGCCGTCGCGAATGACCTCAGGGGTGACGTCGCGAATGATCTCAGGGGTGCCGTCGCGAATGACATTAGGGGTGCCGTCACTAATGACCTCAGAGGGGCTTCGCGAATGACGTCAGGGGTGCTGTCGCGAATGACGTCAGGGGTGCCGTGGCGAATGACCTCAGGGTTGACGTCGCGAATGATCTCAGGGGTGCCGTCGCGAATGACCTCAGGGATGACTTCGCGAATGACCTCAGGGATGACTTCGCGAATGACCTCAGGGGTGCCGTCGCGAATGACGTTAGGGGTGCCGTCGCGAATGACGTCAGGGGTGCTATCGCGAATGACCTCAAGGGTGCCGTCGCGAATGACCTCAGGGGGGACGTCGCGAATGACCTCAGGGGTGCCGTTGCGAATGACGTTAGGGCTGCCGTCGCGAATGACTTAGGAGTGCCGTCGCTAATGACGTCAGGGGTGCCGTCGCGAATGACCTTAGGGGTGCCCCGCGAATGACCTTAGGGGTGCCGTCGCGAATGAAGTCATGGGTGCCGTCACGAATGACCTCAGGGGTGCTGTCGCGAATGACGTCAGGGGTGCCGTCGCAAATGACGTCAGGGGTGCCGTCGCGAATGATGTCAGGGGTGACACCTCGAATGACGTCAGAGGTGAGATCGTGAATAAGGTCAGGGGTGCCGTTGCAAATGACGTCAGGAAAGGCATCTGGCCAGACACATTACTGCATCTCAAACTTTGCCAGCAAGGAGAACCCCCTTCCCCCGCTAAACCTCATATACAGATGTGTTACATGATACTCGAACATACCTCAACCTTGAGGATCTTCTCTCCATAGGGAATATCCTCCCCGATGGTGGCTGTGTACTGCGCCTGGGAGAAGACGGGGCCATCGCTGTTGGGCCCCCTCGATATCACCACTTCGACGAAGCCTTCGGACGAAAGACCGCCGGAATCAGTGGCCTGAAAGGGAGACAAAAATGGTTCTGAAAGAAGCCACCGCGAACTGCCTCACCTGCCAGCACAATGCCGTAATTGGCGGGGGGGGGGGGGTTATCGTACCTAAAACCACACTCAAACCTAAAACCACAGTTACATTCTGCACAACCACCACCACCAGGGCCTAATAGTTTTGGGACATGAGATGGGAGATGGGAGGGAGGGGGAGCAGAGAGATAAGTGATACCCAGGTCTCTAACACCTCATTTAGTCACTAGAGTGACGTCCTTACACTTATTTTCACCGCTCACCCAACTGCACCACTTTCGTTTCGAACTTGGTTTCAAAATCTTTCAAGCGGAAATGCCATCGTTTTTTTAGATTTCTCTTAGGAGAATTTAGCTTTGATTGACAAAAGGGGAGGGGAAGGCAGTTAGCTCTCCTCTCTCTTCCCCTCACCACCGCCATCAGGCCAGGACCAGTGCCAGGGTCAAGATTGAGAAAAGAAACATTATCAACAGGTTTTCCACTAAATTAGAGTTGGCGCACATCAACGACAATTGTGTATTGCACTTGCAGGAACAAAACATTTGGGGGGCGGCTTCCCAGGCCAGTTACCTCTAACCGGATTTAGTCGCCTTTCACGCCACGCACCGGAGGAAGGAATGAGTAGACAAAAACAAGCGTCATTATACGTCTGGGCATAATATAGATCAAATGCATATTTTCAGTAAAAAATTGAACTACATTTTATTTAATTGACATAATAAAAAATATGATTTCCTCCATTTGTGATGCAAAGTTCGATGCGCCTTGCGAGATTCACCCGATGCAATAACATCCGGATGCGCCTCAATTTTAGCGCATTCATTTATGATGCGATATGACACATTCCATCAGGTGTCTCGTCAGATTCCTTCCTTCAGTTGTCTCGTATGATACCTTCCCTCAATTGTCTCGTATGCTGCCTTCCCTCAGATGTCTCGTATGGTGCCTTCCCTGATGTGTCTCGAAAGATATCTCCCTTCAGGTGTCTCGTATGATATCTCCCCTCAGGTGTCTCGTATGATACCTTCTTTCAGGTTTCTCGTATAATGCCTTCTTTCGGGTGTATCGTATGATGCTTTCCCTCAGGTGTCTTATATGATTCCTTCCGTCAAGTGTCTCGTATGATGCCTTCCCTCAGGGTTCTCGTGTGGTGCCTTCACTGAAGTGTCTCGTATGATGCTTCCCTCAGGTACCTCGTATGATGCCTTCCCTCAGGTGTCTCGTATGATACCTTTCCCAGGTGTCTCGCACAATGCCTTCCATCAGGTGTCTCGTATGATGCCTTCCCCAGGTGTCTCGCACAATGCCTTCCCTCAGGTGTCTCGTATAATACCTTTCCTCAGGTGTCTCGTATGATACCTTCTCTCAGGTGTCTCCTGTGATGCCAAAACGTCAGCTGTCGCGTGTGATACCTTCCCTCATGTGTCTGGTATGATACCTTCTCTCAGGTGTCTCGTATGATGCCTTCCCTCAGATGTCTCGTATGATGCTTCCCTGATGTGTCTCTATGATACCTTCCTTCAGGTGTCTCGTATGATGCCTTCCCTCAGGTGTCTCGTATAATGCCTTCTCTCAGGTTTCTCGTGTGATGCCTTCCCTCAGGTGTCTCGTATGATACCTTCCCTCAGGTGTCTCGTATGATGTCTTCCCTCAGGTGTCTCGTATGATAACTTCCAGTAGGTGTCACGTATGATGGCTCTCCTCAGGCGTCTCGTAAATTTATTTCATTCAGTACATCTTCTCCTTTAGCTCTACCGACTCACCTTGAGATTCAAGAAGAACTTCTCCCCAGCCTCTAACTTCGCCACGGTGGAGATCATCCCTGTGTCCTTATCAATGGCGAACTTGTTTCTTCCTCCGCTCAGAAGCGCATAGGTCACCTGCGCATTCTCGCCTTCGTCCAAATCGGTCGCTTGGATCTGCAAGCGAACCAAACCACACTAAGTACGCTAAGTGGGGGAGGGGGATTACCGCGACAACGAATCAAACAACCCTTTTTAAATGTATCATGTGATTATTATGCAAAATATTAAGTTTCCTGTCTGTCAAATCTCTCGCACAAGGCGCGCAGCAACATGTAGGCATCTTCTACGACGTGAAGCTAACACCACACGGATAAGAGATAAACTTTAATTGAAAAAAATATCTTCGCTCATCCTTGCCTTGCTTGTAGCCCAACGACTTACTTGTGCCTCAGGGAAATAGTCGCATCACTATAGACTGTTCGTACCTCCGTGACTGTCCTTTGATCTGCACCCGCAGGCACAGTAACCAGGGGCAGGATGGGGATTCGAGGGGGGTTGTCGTTGATGTCGAGTAATCTGACCGTTAGCGTGACCGGGGTGCTGGCACTCCCTCCCTCGCGGTCCTCTCGGGCGATGACCTGCAACAGAAACCAGACAGGTCAGGGATAACGAGGAAGTTCAGTAACTGACAGATATACTGGATAGTAGTAAAGGAGGTACGGCAACGGGAAACCGACTTTAGTGAGAAATGAGTCTTAGTAAATTGCCACAAGAGTTTTCTTATATATTTAAAAAAAACAAATCTAGACTTGAACATTTTTGACAAGAGGAGTGTGTGTGGAAGGGAGAGTTGCCCCAATTGGTCATGTCACGCTTTACGCTGAATTTCGTTCATAGGGTGATAATTAAATATATTATGATATTATTTAACGAGCTACGGAGTTTTGGGGGTATATTTAGTGATAAATATACGACATAGAACATTTAACAATATTATAAATTAAATATAGTGAACATTTTTTTAGGTTATTGCGATATTTCAAGAAGTGGTGTCGAAACATTTTGAAACGGGTTTGTTGCAAAACAGGGGTGCCAAATTTCCGAAATGAGACCTTTTCTAGCTTATTTAAGGGTATATTTCATTTTTAATAATGGATATTACAAAAAAAAAATCGCTTTAACAATTATATATGCTTTATTTTTATTACTATAATTAATTTTCCAACCTAAAGTGTGGTAAAATATTAATATTAGGCAATACAGCACAGCAAAACCTAGCGACAGTCGTGCAAAGCTATTCAGGGATTTCTAAAACATATATAAATAAATATATCGTAGTTAACTTACTTTTGTCAAACATTTTGAAAACTGTGACTTCACTATTTAGGGAAACTACATAAACCTAGTAGCAACTTGGGAGACACCAGAAGTTAAAATTATTAATAAATATTTTGTATTGACTAGGAGTGAGGTACACCAAAAGAAAATTACAAAAAAAATTATGGAAGAAGCTTGCCAAAATAACAAGTGTCACCTTCATTGCAATAGTCATACACTGGATGGAGCAAGTGATGTAACTATGAAAGTGAGAGTGTGTCTTGTAGCACTGTCAGAATGATTTCATTTAAAACAAATAGTGAAGTTTCTTATAGAGTTGTGAATCGAGGATGATCTGCTAGAAAAGGCTGTTAATATAATATACCATGCTACTTCTCTTACAACAACAAAAAGCGCGAAATAATTCTTGATTGAAAGTCTATTGTGGATTTTGGCAAACCAAACCCACCTACGTGACGTCACTTGAAGCATCCTTAAAGCCCCCCCCCCCCTCTCTCTCACTCATTTTTCCGCTTGCAACATACTAGTGAACGGTTATCTCTCCCCTTGTCCGTGTGAGTCATTGAACTTTCAGCACTTCTCCTACAACAACAAAAGGCGCGAAATAATTCTTGATTGAAAGTCTATTGTGGATTTTGGCAAACCAAACTCACCTACGTAACGTCACTTCAACAACAAACTAGTAAAAACTCTATTGTGCCGTTAATACTTAGTCCTACGAGTATGTATAAGTGAACTCTGTGTTATTGCTTTTATATTAAAGTTCGGCGAAAAATTACTCAACGCACCCAGTACATGGAACGCTTTCGAGAATGAGTTACCTGGAACCTTTTCTGGATAGATACACCTGGAACGCTTTCAAGAAGAAGTTATCTAGAGTATCTTCGAGAGTAATTTACCTGGGCCGATTTCGGAAGCAAGTTACTTGGAGTGTGTTCAAATGGGAGTTACTTGGAGTGTGTTTGAGAAGGAGCTACCTTGAGTGTGTTCGAGAGGAAGATCCCTGAAACGCTTTTGAGAGGGAGTTATCATGAACGTCTTCGACATAGCGTTAGCTGGAACATCTTCGAAAGGGAGTAAATTGGAACGTCTTCCAGAGGGAGTTACCATGAATATCTTAGAGAGGGAGTTACCTGGAACGTGTGTTGCGGAAGATTCGGTGGATCTCGGTCCAAAGACGGCGACGCGACCACCAGTTCGCCATCTCTGTTCACCTCGAAAGCCGAAGTGGTCAATTCGTAGACGTAAGACAGCGTCTCCCCGGGTTCCTGAGAAGGAAGTCTCGTAAGAAGATGCCACAAAACTTCGTTGACTTAATACTTCATTGATCCCGTGGCTCTACAGCCTAGCCTAGTGGAACCCCACTCCCCTCCCCTTGCTAAATGAAGTTATGTGACATTTAGTGTAGTTAATCACTGGCTATAGCCGCCTGGGGTTTGGATTCCACGTTAATATGTAGGCCTACACTGAGATAGGCCTCGGACGACGCGAAGTACGGGTCAAAGCCATACCCAGAGGTATCAATGCCGGCAACAAGTGAGGTATTTTTTGATCAGCACCGAATAGCATTTCACCTTCTGTGCATATCACGCTACAACCAAAGGCAACCTCGTTAAAATCGGTCCAAAGCGAGCTCCCGTGACAACCACACCACATACCTGAATCAACGGAACCAGCCAATCGGATTTTATTCCACACTTCCCTGATGTGGGACGGATGGCTTTCAATTGGGCCACAAAGGGTTCCGCGCTCGCCGCGTAACAAGGATTGGCCCCTGGTAGACTCAGTAATTGTCATTCTGATCTCTTAAATCTTGCGTGTCCTACCAGCCTCAACGCCCGCAAGTGGATTTTACGCACATTTTCACTTCCTTCATCGTCACCACTTTCTTGATATGTCCTCCTTTCAAACTTTCCAGCGGAGATGCCTTCACTGGTTTTCGCTTATTAATTAACAACATTCTTATCTTTATGTTGTTTTCATTATCCGTTCTCGGGATCCCGCCCGAAATTGAAAGAAACGGTTGGCTTTAATAAATAAACATATAATTTTTTCACGCTTAGTTTTAAGTAATTAACAACATTCTTATCATTATGTTGCTTTCATTATCCGGTCTGGGGACCCCGCCCGAAATTGAAAGAAACGATCCCTTCCGGTTGCGCCTACCAAAGGTACGATCGTCGCAATCGTAAAGATAAGCCTATTTTTAGGCTACTTGATTATGTTAATGAGAATTTTAATGAAAAGGTGTTAATGAGATTAAAGCAGTTGAAAAGTTGTTTAGTGTCATATGGGTCTTGGTTACATCTGAAGTATGTTGGTGTTGGTGTGAGGTTTATTCTGTTCTTGTACCTTTAGAGGGTAGAATAGTGACCTGATCTTAGTTAGGTTAGAATTACCTAGTGTGTCCTGTGTAGTGATTTCTCCTATCTGTCTATTTTAGAAGGTGGTTCATTTAGGATGTTTGGTGGAAAATTGTTTAGCTGTTCTAGGGTAAAGGTGGTGTGAATGTTTTATTATTTGTGATTTGGGGAAGGAGAGGAATTTATTGTGCATGTGTCGGTCGTAGTGTGGTGGAAATTCTGTGAGTCTGGGTGGCAGGAGTTTTGTTATAAGGTAGTGATTAGGGTGGGATTGATTTTGTGCTCTGCTCAAAAGTCGGATTCTTAGCATGTATAGGCGTACACTCATTGGTAACATTATAGTTTCTGAGTTTAAATTTGTGATAGAAGTGGTTTTTGTGCTACCTGTGATGAGTCTGAGTACATTATTGTGTTCTGTTTAAGGTTGTTGGCGATGTTTTTGGACAGCGCTGGGTGCTAGGCTAGTGCTGGGTAATTGAAGGTGTGAATGTCTTGTTTGTATAGTGGGATTTGTCACTCTTGTTGTGCAAAGGTGGCGTTTGGTAGTGCTTTTAGAGCAGTGAGTTTCTGTGATTTTCTTTATGTTCGTGATATACGTGGTGAAGGTCATATATGTGTTGAGTGCGATTCCCATGAGGGTAGAGTTTTGTAAAGTATTTGTTGTCCATTCATTTTAAGACGCTGTAATCAATCTAACCTATTACTAGGGCAAAAGTCGCCGTACTCACGCTAAAGCCTAATACTAGGCTAGATTAAAAAACAAGTAACAACATGTAAATGATAAAGATAAAAAAGGAACAAAGGCTAAGACACAAGCTAAGAAAAGGAACAACAACAATGAATGAAAACAAAAAAAAAGACAAGCAAAGAGACAACAATAAGGAAGGGCGCCCGATACCGGGACAGGTGACGTACGCTTCATCAAATGGCGGTGCGTCCCACGAGTGTCTAATTCGAAGACGACAGAAAGCAACCTGAAGCCTTCGCGGCATTGGGGGGTATGTACATAGGAAGAGTCATGGCGCAATGGAGCGCAACTTTAACCTCCCATCGGCCATATCCTATGTAATCGGTGAAAAAAAATCAAGCAAAAAGTGACAAAAAAAAGGCACGCTCCAGCATGCACCTAACACCAAGAAAGTCAAATGCAGAATTTTCAAAGAGTACACAAATCTGTGTGCAGCGAACTCGTCCCTTAGTACAAGGTAAAAACGGTAGCGACTTCGCTCGTCACGGTACCGGGACAGGTAATGCGCACGAAGATCCCCTAGACTGAGATTCAACAAGAATGTGCCAAACTGTCTAGGAAACAAAACAGTCGTCGTAGCAAGGTTCAAGTGAGTGCAGCCCAGGCATCGATGAACAGTCACGGCGCGATGGCACGCAACTTTAATTTCCAATCGGCCATCTCCCATCTTCTTTGCCAGGTAGTCGGTGTGAGGAAGATTGAAACACTGGTCTGTTCGTCAAGTCCTTACGGACTCTTTTGGCACTCCCATCAATGCCTTCATTCTCCGCAATCCCTACATGTCTAGGAATCCAGCAGAAGATAATCTCGACATCCACCCGGCTCACGGAAGCCATGGTGTCAAGGATACCGCGAATCATGGGGGGTGGGGGTTCCAATGGGCCGAGAGCACTCGAGGCACTTTGTGAGAAGCTAGAGAACAATCCGTTCTTCGAACCGGGCACGATGAACGTGTTATCTCAAGTACCGAGCGGTGCATTGCACTAACTCGGCGGTAAAGACAGACACAGCGCAGGGTAGAGCCCCGCTGACTTCAAACAGAGAGGATACAGCATGGAGGACAACCCCCTCCTGGGACTTGGAGCCGTCCGTCTACATTGACAAGGATGCAACGTGACACGAAATGGTCTTCATAAAGGTCAAAAGAAATACTCCCGGCGCAGGGGATGATTTGGGGAGCTGAGAAGTGGCAACAAATACTCAAACGTGGTACCTTCCAGGATGGCTCACTAGGAAGAACCAGATACGCCACCAGCCCGAGAGCTACACTGGCGTCTCTCGGCATCATATGCATCATCGAGATCGGCCCCTGATGAAGTACGAGCAGTTAGAGACCGTGAGAGACGCCGGGGCTGAGTGTATAGACGCATAATGCACTGAGTGTGGTGCAGAACAAATGGTAGGCTCTCAATGGGGGATAGGCGGAAGGCACTGGTCACCAAACGGAGACCGGCACCCAACATGGCAGTAAAAACTACCCACCATAGGTGGCACAGTCTTATTCATCTGAGTGTCTTTAGACTTGCAGAGGTTAAAAGGACGTTGTTTATAGAGATTCTAAAGTCTCTCATTTTACGACATGAGGTATCTGGTCAGATCCTTAAGCCTAGACAAAGGGTTGAGAGGATAATCGTAAATAAAAATGTCACGCTAAGATGGAACGAGAAGTAAGCATAGCAACTTTTCCAGGTTACGTCAGAGTTCAAGTAAACCCAGTGACGTGGATTCCATAATTTGCACTCGGGCCGGGAGGATGTGCAGCTCCTCCAGGTAACGAGTGTAAACAGGTATACAGTATATCACTTGCAGGGGAGGATTTGGTTGGTAGTATTGTGGATGGTATGTTGGGTTCGGAATGTTGTGCTGTTATTGAAACGTCGTCTGCGTATAATTTCGATTGTATATTTGATGTTGTTGTTTGTAGCTCTTGGGGGAGCTGATGACATCCCTACTCCGTCCGACCGCTGGGAGATTAAGGAAGAAAGCTTAGATCCTACAGCCCGTGCTGTAGGACTCCGCCAACATTACCACAATTAAGTGGCACCGCGCTTCCTGTAAGGATGTTTTGGGGGACCAGGTAGAAATGGATGGATGCTGTTTCATGCTATGGGAATTTTATAGCGCCTTCCTGTGCTAGGAAATGGAAGTTCTATTGCAGCTTAACTTCACTCAGGATACATCTGAGTGGGTGGCCCCAATGCGGGATTGCATCCAGATGTGGTGGTATTTTCATATCCGCTTGGGAATCACTGACCACTTCAACTTTTTTTCTCTTGCTAGAGTTGAAATTGACACAGATTCGCCTCCTGGGCATTTCAGGATAGTGGTCATGGAATGGGTGTGAATATGGTAAAAAGTAAGGATCAGAGTGTGGCTCCGTAGGGGACGCAGTTATGAAGTGATAGTACGCGCAATTTGTGCTTTGTGTACGACTTCCACCTCCATGCCGAAGATGAAGTTTGTTAGCCATTTTTTTTTTTATCGGTGTTTATGATTTTGCCTGGGACGGTTTGTTTATGGTACTTTGTCGAAGGCTTTGTTTATGTCAATTCCAGCTTGGATTCAGCGCGATGGCTGGGTGTTTGTTGAGACCGTCTAGAATGCGCTGTGTGAAATCGCTTAGGAGGGTTTAGTAGAGTAAACTTTTCTTAATCCGTGTTGCGTTTGTGATAGGAGTATGTCTGGAACTATTATTTTGTGCATTAGTTTTTCGATGGTTTGGGATTATGTGAATAGTAGTGAGATGGGTCGGTATAAGTTTGAATGTATTGGGCTTGACTGAGGCTTAATATTGGTATGATGTGCGCTGTTTTCCAAATTGAGGAAATTATATTGTTGACCCAGGAGTTGCTAAATAGGTATGTGATGGCTGATAGATGTTGAATATATAATCAGAACCTATAATTTTGGATTTATATTTAAACATTTTTTGGCTAGCTGAACATTTTCGGGGGTGAATGAAGGAGTTGGGTCTTTCTTTATACATATTTTTTTCTATCTCTTTGGATTTGTCTGCTTAGTCTATGTGTTGGTAAGAAGTTGGTGTTTAAGTAATGCTTCATAAGAATGTTGCATTGTAGTTTGGGAGAGGTTATTCGTGTGGGAGAGCAAGGCTTGAGTATGATGTTTATTTTCTTTAGGGTTCTCCTGAGTTGCGTTGAGATCGTTTTGTCATTTATAGTGCTAGTGTATATTGGTTGCAGTTTTTTCATATTTTTTTTTGAGATTATATTTCAGATGTAGGCAGTGGGATGTTTGCTCTGTTGTATATGTATTGCTTTTATTTCTTATTTTGATGTCCTCTAAGATTCTTGGTGTGAAGTATGGGTTGTATGTCTTCCTCCAGCCTCATATGATGGATGCGTTTTTTAGCTGGTTTCTTTGATTGTTTTGCCTTACCCAAACATACCATGAGATGGTGTATTTAGGTGAGTTGCTTTCAATGGCGACAGTGACTGAGAAGGAATCTTTTGGCTGATTTCAAATGGGGAATGCAATGAAAGATGGAAAGTGCAAAAGTAAAACGAATTGGGGAATCTAAGAAGTTGGTATAAAGGAACCTAAGCACTCGACGTTATGAACTTCGAACACGTCCCGTAATATTTTGGAAAAGTAAACTTGTTCCGACTCATTCCACTTCCTAACAAACTGCTCCACCCCTTGGGGGCAGTCTTTTTCCAAACGGCGTTGAATGTGCCCTACTTGCCCAAGCATTTACGGCTTGAACAGGTTTGATGAATCAATACTCGATTTATCTTCTACGACGCGCAACTAACACCATATGAAAGTTGTTCATTCGCCTTTCTTTTTATGTCTGTTCTCGCCCTCATTCTTCCCACCCATAGATAGACCCGACTAAAGGCGAAAGCGGGTGTTAAACCCAATCCTAAATTAATACCCGCTGCAGGACCAAAGGATTGATGGCCTATTTCTTCATTAGGGGGCGCGCGGAAATTCCCTGCCATTGCATTTATTTTTTTATTAATTAAGAAACAGGGAGAAACCAACGATGGCATATCTGCCATAATATGTTTTAAAAGAAGTTCTGCTTACTAAAAAATTTTATAAAGTCAATAAATTTGCGATGTGAAAAAAAGTCCTTAAGACAAACTCCTGCGATGGCAAAGCGGCGGTGTCGAACATCAAAAGCGGCACAACTTACCAGATCAGGATCGAATACCGATAAAACGAACGGAGTCTCAGTTCCGTCGTCGCTAAGGACGCGAGTCCCTGGTTTGGAGGCCTCGGGGACCTTTCCTGTGTAAGCGGGGATCACGAGCTTCGGGGGCGAAGTGTCCACTTTCTGGACGTTGATCACCAGTCGAGACGTGGCTGCTCCTCTCCGCGCTGTGTTCTCAAGGGCCTTTTCAAAGGAAAATAAATCATAGGCTTCAAAATACCCGCATTCAAAAGGATGAAATCCTATGATATGTTACAAAATAGCCCCATTTGAAAGAAAAAAAATTATTAAGGGTTACAAAATGGCTCTTTTCGAAAGGAAATGGTATGATAAAATACAAAATAGCCTCATTTGAAAGGAATATAGTATGGTATGTTACAAAATAGCCGCATTCGAAAGGAACATGGTATGGTAGGTTACAAAATAGTCACATTCAAAGGAATAATGTGGGAGAGGTTAAAAAATAACCTATTCAAAAAGAATATATTCTATGGTAGGTAACAAAATAGCTACATTCCAAAGAAAAAATGCTATGATAGGCTACAAAATAACTCCATATGAAAGGCAAAATGCTATGATAGGCTATAACATAGCCACAATTGAAAGGAAAAATCTAGGATAGAAAGCATATTATGATATGCTACAAAAATAGCTCACATTCGAAAGGAAAATAGCAAAATTTGAAAAGAACATGATACGTTGCTAAATAGCACATCTTCAAGAAAACTAGCCCAATTTGAAAAGAAGTTTATATCATATGTTACAATGAATTATTCGACACAAAATAGTCCCATTCGAAAGGAAATATGCTATAATAGGGTGCCAAATATCCCATTTCGAAAGGAAATTTGCTATCATGGGTTACAAATTAACCTCACTCGAAAGGAATATGGTACGATTTGTTACAAAATAGCCACATTCGAGAGAAAAATTTATGGAAGTTACAAAAAAAACTCTATTCGAAAGAAAAGGGGTATGATGCTTACAAAATATCCTCATTTATCCAAAGACTCGAAAAAATGTATTGGTCTGATTGGTTAGAAAGAAGCTTGAGAGGGCTTTGAAAAGGCCAAATGCCCAAGATACAAAGAAACTCCATACAACGATTTATCAAAATGATCATTCTTTAAGACCCAACGAAACTTCTAAGGCCTTTCAAAAAGATAACAAATATGGTCTGATAGGTTACAAAGAAACTCCTTTTTAAGGCCCTTCACAAAGTAAAGTGGTTCATAACATACAGATAAAATCTCTTATAAGGACTAAAAATTGAAAACGGTCAGTGTTTAGGTTAATGCTAGGTGGTGTCACAACGCCCAAGGACGATATGCCAGAAATGGATAAAAATAAACTAAGCAAACTATTTGTGACTCATAAGTGAGTCACATCGCAGGTGAGGTGTAATAGTCTATAGACATGAATGCCAGTGTCGCCACACTTTGCAAATCATACCACCAGAGTTGAATGTACTTACTTCAATGGTGATCTCGAATCTCTTGATCATAGTTCGATCTACTTGTTTGATTTGAGTAACTGCGCCCGTCCTCGGGTCAATCTTGAAGTAGTCGTCGAAGGAGGATGGACTCCCCGAATTGAAGGAATAAACGATCGGCGCTGCGAGTGTGTCCAGGTCCTTAGCGTGTATCCTACCAGGATGCACATCCAGAACACCGGCAATCACATCCTCAATGACAGAGGCTTGGTACTCTGGTATGCAGCTGGAAAGGGCGTTGTAAGACTCCGAACAATTGTTCGGGTGGTCAGCCGTATCGAACACCGGGTCTTGGTCATCTATGTCTTGGACGCGGATCGTCAATGTTGTAGTGGAGTTGAGACGATCGTCTTTGTTTTCGGAGTAATCCTAGTAGAAGGAGAGGGATAATAAAGTAGTAGTTGCCTCATTAAAATTGTGTAGTGATCAACCCTGATTTCATTTAATCATTCAATTGGTTTAAAATTTTCTGCATTGCGTGGTTTACCAAGGCTTACTTTCCTCCATTAACCTTGGTTTAACCTAATAAGGAGCAAAAAATCATTTTCTGCTTAACAGAATGAAAGAAATAGATTCCAAGGATAATTAATGAACCATTAGAGAATTGACCAAGGAGCGGCCGTTCTAGACTTGACTCGAGATAATGAATTCATGGTCAACAAATTCAGATTGGAGCGTTTGACCCTGGGAATATATTTACATCTAATTAACTGCTTCCATTGTTGTGATTTTTTTATACTAGCTTTACCCTGCTAGGTTACTTGTTCTTGGAGGTTTAAAAAGGAATCACATAGCCCTAAAATATTCATTGGATGCTCTCCTAAATGATCTTCACATGTAAGCTGTTGTCCATTTAACCCATATTGTGAATGTCAGTCCGTCAGTTTAGCGGCTAAGTCAAACTTCACGTAAAACTTCAAGATAAAGGTTGAAGTATTATTTCTCATCAGTATTCCGTATTACGGTCTCCAAAACATTATGATGAGGATTCTTTGATACGTAAACACAAAAAAGCAAACTCAGACAAAACAACGCTCAACAACTTGACCAAATTTACGACCTCAACCATGAATCAATCCTTTCATCTACACCCAACTCTAGGGAGAAATAAAGAAATTAACACATCAGTCCACACATAGACGAATCTCGCCTCACCAGTAAACAAAATTCCAAGTTCAACCGAACAATGCAACGAGCTCATAACTCAAAACTCTAAAATCAGCCAACTACAACCCCAACCCACCCGCAACAATAGGAAAAACACTCAAAACCCTACGCAAATTAGGCATAGGCCCCACATCACCACCCACCCACCCTTTTCTCCATGACACTACTCTCACTATAAAATTACTCAAAAACTCGTAAGCTTAAGGTCCATATCACATATCAAACAGCCACATCACAGCCATGTCTAGATTAAAAAGACATGAACTACTCCTCGTTGCACATCATCACGCACCCACATCTGGATACACACACCTCAACCCTATCCACAAACCAAATAAACCTCCGAACTTCTCCACCCCCTCCAGACCAATATCGCTCCACTCAATCATCAACAGCATCATAATCACTACACCTCTCACACACACAACATGGCTTCAGAGAACACTCCTCAACCATACTAGTAACCAGCCTAACAACACACCCATGTATTAAAAGCTTTCAACCAAAACCATGGCAACCTCCCCCATTCAACCGCAACCTAACACTACTGGTTGTCACCCTAGACCCACTCATGGCCTTCGCTCAATACTCAAAATACATCACCTTTAAAGTCATGTCCAAACTCAACATCCTTCAAACACTTACAAAACACTAACTTACGACAATACAAAGAAACTGGAAATCCAACGGCACTGAACTAGGCTTACCCAGCCTGGGCACCAGCCATAGCCAACAGACACCAACACAAGCTAAATACAGTGTAAAATAGTGTCCTCCACATCGAAACTGGCTGCACACAAAACACTCCAATACACGATATCTATGCCAACCTCCCCCCCCAAAAGAAATACCATTCAAGGATTACAGTTCTTCAGTAAACTGCTATACCCCTCACACACCTATACAAGCCCCCTCCACCCCACCCCGCCGTCATCTAAACCCAATTACTAGATAATCTACTCCACAACACCATCGAAATAAAACACTAAAAAACACATGCACTTTACCCGTATAGTACTTCAAAACCAGCCATAAAACATCCCACCCTAAACGGACCCCTACCACGATATCCCCTAAATCTGAAGTAAATCTAGATCGCCAAACAAGAGATTCACTGGAGAGCATACGATCGGGACCCCACCCTGCCCTACATCAATACAAAACAGATTAAACCTCGAGACCCCCACACATTTAATGTAATCTCCAGAACTTATAAACACTACCCATCTCATCCCATTCTGGCCCCCTCTTGACTATATCAAACTCTCTTTCAATATAACCTTTCTAGGAGACATCTGGAGAAGACGACAGGCCATGGCAGGTTTTCAGGGCACTGTCGGGTATGATTGAAAAGCTCCAGGGAGGAAAGAGGCAAATAATTCAAGAACTGCGTTCTTATCGTTTTACTACATTACCACAAACAAACACTCTAAATTGGTTCAATCTCTTCCGTAGTGATTTTCAAATGCGTTCCTCAAACGTGAATAAAATTGGTTTCCTTAATAATAGCCTTATAATATCTATGATGTGCATGTTCACCAAAGCTATGGCTATTACTTCACCTGTACCAAGCAGATTTTACCTTTGCAAGGACTGTGACGTAGTAGAGGGGCGTGGTTTCATAATCTAAAGGTGCCATAAGAAATACGGCACCCTGGTGAGGAAACCTTATGCTGAACATCGGCTCAGAGTCATTTCCGGCAGGGGTTACGTCGATGATCTCATACTCGACTTGTCCATTCCGACCAGAATCTTTGTCTTCAGCGTGCACTCCACTGAAGATGAGTGAATTGGCGGGAGCATCCTGTCATACAGGAAGTGGGTGATATGATTAGTAGAAATTAAGGCTTTGATGATTCTAGTATTCTAATATATCAACTGTAAGTAAGGGAAAGTCATAACAATCTGCAGCAAATGGAAAATTTGAGAGGTGTTGTGTGTGAGAGGGGTATATCGATTGAAAAACAATGGATAAGAGATACATATAGTGTGATGAAAGGCGTGAATGAAATTATGACCGAGAATGTTCTGAGGTGGTACAAGAAGAATAATTAAAAATAGACCTGTGAAGAGAATATGCGAGAGTGCCATGATGCGTGAAGGGTTAGAAGAGCAATAAAACGTAGATTGATTATATGAGTGTGAGTGAGAGAAAGGAGATTGATAGGGAGGCAAGTGGGTGGTATTCTATAAGATCACTATATATGGGGAGGGAGGGGGGGTTGCTAGGTAGAATAGGTCATTTAACCTACAAGAGCAGGTTCCTTTTCACTGCTAAGTTGCAATCATATATAGATGCCTTCTAGGACGTGCAGCTGACACCACAGTTGTAGCATCCCAAATTAGAAATATAGGTATAGTAATTTATATGACGATTATTGTGGGTACCAGAAAGTAATTCATTTTTCAAGAGGTATTTTAATTCAATAAACAAAATTCGATTAAAACATAATTTCCATTATTCCAATCGTATTTATTCATCGTGAACCCAGTTTTCTGATTCCGCCAATCATAAAAGATGGTTATTTAGAAGTGAAAAAGCATTTAAGTGTCGTTTCAACATTTAAATTGCTTCTGAATAGTTTCCTGGTAGTCTTCAGGTGACCTGAAGAAAGTGTTTTTTACATTCCTTGACGAACTGTTGCAAATTGAGGACTGCAAAGCTTTATTCTCTGGAGAGTACTCGTGAAATATCCTAATCCCTATCCATTTGCACCTTCCTAGTTTTCTTGAGATGTACTTGAATAATATGGACCATGGTGTATTAAGTTGACCTAGTTGATCTTTAATCAATGCTTTTACTATATAATTATCAAAAACATTTGGCTTTCCTGATTGAACCTAACGAAAAGGTCGAAATTACCGTTCTTAATCTTGCTAAACAACATCTGACATTTCATAACATTCCTCCTTAAAGATACGCACTGCATGCATTTCGTTGAATGTTTTTACGAAGTTCTTTAAAACATGCAATGCCGAATAAGAAACTGTTTAAATTTTTTCTCACCTATTGAATTATCTGACATAACAAGAGAAAAGTACGGCTTAAATCAACCAGAACAAGAGTAAAAGGTCTAAACATACACTTTCACCTTCAAACTGGTATGTTCTATGTATGTACAATGACTTTAAATTACTGAATTGATAATATGGAATAATCTGCCTGTTGCTATATTCTCCTTTCTTCCCATGGTACCTTCACGACCCATCTCTTCTCTTAAACCTATTCCTGAGTTGGTGGAATGACGGTCTATGAAGACCTGTGGCCTTGAAAAGCACCATATAAAAATTCGTATGAATATTATTATTACTATCATACCCCATTGTATTTGTTCCTGATAAATCCTAGTTCTTTCTCAGCCCCTTCGCTGCTCTTTCCCAGCTCCTTTCTAGCTTTTCTTCAACTCCTTCCAGCTTCATCTCAGCTCCTTTCCAGCTGCTTTCTATCTTTTCTCCAGCTTTTTTCAGCTTCTTCCAGCTCTATACCAGCCCCTTACCAGCTTTATAACCCCCATCCCCTGACAACTTACCTCCTTTAGCGCGACGAAATACGGCGCTCCCTTGAATTCGGGCGCGTTGTCGTTTACATCTCGGATTCGAACCACGACCGGAATCGTGCGGATCTGCTGCGATGATCTCACGATACATCGAATCTGAGAATAAATTGTCGAGACAAAGTGTTTTAGAGACGGGCTAACGCCCCCTTTCCTCTCAGGTTTGGATCTATCCAGGCGTGAGAAAGGATGAGGGGAGGGAACCAAGGAAGAAGTAATGCAAAGAGTGAAATGGATTGCAATAGCACTCGTCGACACGGAGTAGTTGGGTAGGAAGGGCGTGGCATGCCTAGGAGATAACACAAAGGAAGTAATAAAATTAAGAGCAACGGAAATTAACAAGGGCATTTTAGGAAGAGTAGTAGGAACGAGTTTGTTGTTTCCTAACCAGGGTAAAGGGAATTTCTAGCCCTTTCGTCTTTATTAACAAATAATTTCCCGACTAGGAAAAGGGAAAGAGGATTCCAACCACCCTAACGTGGCACAGAAGTCCTTCCTTGACCTAAGCTAAGTTACATTGGGTATGATTAGTCGCCAGATGGGATTCCTATTCGGGTCGACTTGCCCGGAGCCGCTGCCGCGTATTGATTCGTGGGTTCGGATCCCACGCTAAGCAGAGGGTCCCCCCGCCTTGAGAAGCGCGACGGACGGTTCAACCCCGTGATAAACACACACACGGGGGGAGGGGGTGTAACATGAGCAGCCATGCTGCAACTGACATCTGAAGGATTGGGTGCCGTCTTGCCCCAATATCTGTAGAAGGATCTACAGCTATACATCTTCCACACATTTTTACTTCTTCCATCTTCAGTACATGCCCTCCAGGCCCCAACACCCGCAGTTTACCCTTCCGGCGCCAATGGTTGCAAGAGGATTTGCGGCCATACATCTTCCACACATTTTCACTTCCTTCAACTTCACCACGTTTTCACACATCTCTCCTTGCAGATGTTTGCACACACGACACATCACTCTTCCGACACGAAACGTGCGGAAGGGGAATTTCACCTTCACATTCTCCTGACGCGGAAAGATTGGCCCTCCCTTTGGCCATGTAGTGTTTCCTGTTCGGTGGTTGGTGGCCTAACACTACTAACGCAGTTTCTGCACATTCCCTCCAAACAAGGATCGGGTCCTGGTGTACACACGGGCTTGACATCAATGTCATTCTGATCGTTATGTGAATTTCATTCGGTTGGAGGACGGCGTCCACGACTGAAAATGGACAGGTGGTGCAATGAACTAAAAAGGTCATCTGCCATCTTTAACACCTTTCCCTATTCGTTACATTTATCATCCATTCGTTTTGCCCCCTCATTCTTCCTCTGGTGAATGCAAATCCCCCTCGTCGATTCCACCATTTTCCTTCCTTGTCTCCCATCGGGGCGATTTTCCCTTCGAATCTCATCCGCATCCGCGCGGGAAACGAAACCCCGTTCCCTCTTTGCTAGAAAAATCGGTGTTCCACTTTCCCAGACAGTTTTCAGGGTCAGGTTGGATCACGCATAAGTATCACTCATTGTGTCGAGCCTCTAGGCTGGGTATTCTCTGTTATGAACACCCTGTAGTAACAAGCATTTAGATCATGGTGTAAAATGCATCAAAGAGTAATTTCATTGCGGGACACTGCCTACCTCGAATCTCAGTGTAGACAAGTTATTTTCGTCTCGATCCAACGGTTTCGTCAGGCTTAGAGTTTTGCCTATAAGTGAGAAGTCTGTATTCCGTGCGTTTGACAACTCGAGGGTGATGTCGGTGTCAGGCTCGCCCTCAATGGGGAGTTGCCCCGGCTCGATCTGTTGGTCTTGAGCTAAAGGGGTAAATTTGTTAAGGATGAGTTTGGGAGGGTGATTCGGAGGGGCTGAAGCCCATATTCTCAAGATCTTTAAATTTTTTTTTGCTACACTTGAAGTTTTAGTCATATATAGTTTTAATTCTACTTTCACCCTTCTTTGCCTTTCTTCATCCACCCTTTAGGGTAAATTGTGGGTAAAATTCAGTATACCTCTTCAAGGCCCCGCGTGGCTTTCTTTACTCACCTTCGCCGACGCTTTCCGTCACGTCCAAAATGAGTTCAGAGCGTCCGCCTTCGATGTCACAGGCTGTCGGCAAAGAGAAAACACGATGTCAAGGAAACGGGAAATTAAAGAAACACGAAGTTAATAAAACACGGGGTTAGGAAAACACGAAGTTAAAGAAACACGAGGTTAAGAAAACACGAAGTTAAAGAAAAACGAGTTTAAGAAAACTGTGTGGCAAGGATGAGGTTAAGAAAACACAAGAATGAAAAAAAAGGAGGGAAGAAAGCACACGGTTAAGAAAACATTTAATTAAGGAAACACGAGATTTGAATAAATAAGAATTTAGGGGAAGGAGGAGGTTAAAATACTGATTTTTTTTTTTTAATAACACCATCAAAATTCTGAGATAATGGCGGGAAAACAGGTTCGGGAATTCGGATTACGAGAAAACAAATAGACCCACACAAGCCTAGTTGAAGTTAAGTATCATTTGATCTCGGCATCTCCTTTGTTTTCTTTTGGCAATGAAATTAAAACACGTGAACATAAAATAAGTTTTCTATTCAAGCATGTAGGAAGTTATTTATATTTTCCTGCTCCCTTCTGGCAACCGTAAGCGAGGTGACAGCTACCGAAATTACAAAGAAGCCTATTTTTAGGCAGGGATACTTAAAAAAAGAAGAAGAAAACGCCCTCAAAGAAATAAAACTGCGACAATGACTATCTACAAGGCAGGCTCAGGTGCCGGGAGGGACTGGCCTACCTTAGAGGTCCAAACATGGAGCTAATAATTTAAATAAATACTATGGAGGAGTCCCACCTCCTCCCAAAACTCAATCACACGCTAGAGTGCAGTGGTCCCTCTCAGGAACTTGAAGACATGCGTTCGCAAATCGCAACCACGCATGTCGCGGTACTGGGACAGGGAGGCTGACGAAGACATTCAACCAATCTCCCATAACATAAGAAAAGGAGTCTACAAAGGGCTAATCAATAGCCTATACGAGGCAGCTCCTGTTTTCATTGCCCAGTTTAGTCCCACCTAGCATCCTCATCCATAAATTATCACCAAGTTCAACCCCACCTAGCATCCTATACTCTTCCATAAAACTATCCAATCTATTCTTAAAACTCTACAGGGAGGTCGCTTCTATCACCTGACTACTGAGCCTATTCCATTCGTATACCACTCGATTTGTAAACCACTTTCTACCAAGTTCCTAAACCTAAACTTGTCCACCTTAATTAAACCCATTGTTACACGTCATATCCTGTTCACTAAAAATAAGAACCTTACCTATGTCTCTCCTATTATAACCTTATACCCACTTGAAGACCTTAATCCAGGCTCCTCGAACTCTTCTCCTTTCTAAAGTATGTAGATTTAGTCTCGTATAGCCTGTTACCATAAGGTAAGCCTCTTAACCCAGACTAAAGCAAGCCAAAATCCATCATATAATGCGGTGACCAAAATTGCACCGCATAGTCAAGATGAAGCCTAACTAATGGTCGAAGCCACGCAGTTTCCTCATTGTTAAATCTTCTCTCGACCCTCTTCCTAAAGTGTTGATTTTTAACCTTTTTTGCCCCGTGATCTCTTTTCCAGCCTAGGGCAAAAAAAAAACATTCCAAATACCCCGACTCGAAAGGGCACATTCTAAATAAGGCATCAACGGGCTTCAACTGGCATCATTTTTTTTTAATTATTTTTCGAATTAAGAAATGAAGCCCTATTGAAAATTGGGGCCGTTTTAGGGGGGTCACCCCCTAATAGTGAGACAACTATAACGAAAATATTTTATTGATAAGTGGAATTATTTTCAATTTATAACATTTGTTAGTGATCTGTAGATTATTTACAATCTGTAGAATTATATTTGTAGAAAGATCAATATTCAAGAGTTTGAGTTTGCCAATTTGTGGACTGGGGGTGGAATGAGGTGAAATGGAGATATAAAAGTGTGGCGGGAAAAAAATGTTTTATTTAAAATGTGTGAAAAAACATTTCGAACCAAATCACCCCAAGTCAGTCGCTGCGAGTACGAGTATTAATGGAGTACAACATCTCAACTATTCAACAGCTGGAGGTGCTGCTAATACATCTTAAACATCATCATCATCGTCATCAGCCATCTGCATCTCAATGTTGGACAAAGCTTCTCTAAGTCGCTTCCATTGGTCATAGTCACCGTTCGAGTTTGCCTCGTTACTGTCGTCATTTAGCGAATTTTATCCTCTCACCTGCAAGGTCCTCTTCTGGGTCTCTTTATGTATTAAGGTGTCTATTTTAGGACTTCTTTACTCCATCTTCGGTCGTTTCTTCTAGCATCGTGCTGCTTGCTCATTTCCACTTCGGATCTTTTATTGATTTTATTATATCCATCGCCGGTGTTTGTGTTGTTATCCAATTATTTCTTTCGCGGTCCCTTTGTGTTATTTCCAAAATGTCTATTTGTTTTTTTAGTTGTCCTCAGCTTTTGCGTGAATGGAGAAACAACGGATGTATGTGGTACGGTGGTGTCGACTGTTTCTAGTTGTTTCAAACCGTTGTTGAGCGATGTGTGGTGCAGTCGACAGGAATTTGTTCTTTTGGCCTACAATCGTCAGTTTTGGCCTGTGAAGAGCGACCAGGAAGAAGGTAGACTGAAAAGGTTAGCCTACCTCGAGTCACGTCTGAACTAGGTTTGAAGGCGCGTGATAACAAATCACACTTTCCCGTTGGAAGGTCACTTCCTCGTCATTCATTCCCGCTCTGCTTCCGGGAAACTTGAAATACATGGATTAAGTATCTTACGCCCCCCCCCCCTCCTCCTTCTCCACTCCCTCTCTTCTCTTTCTAGTATCATTGTGTTTTAAAAGAAAACCACCCCTTTATTCAAAAGCCACTTGTGGTTAAAGGGAGAATGGAAACAAGTTTTACCATGGAAGACATTCTGATCTCAATATCTACATACACTAAATTATTCATCTCCACTAATTTATTAACGGTTTTTATCAATATTTTTTTTTATTCCTGACATCTTTAATCTAGAAAAATAACCCAATGGGAATTAGTCAAAAGAAAATACAAAAAGATAATTGAATTTCAACTTTTAATGCTATTTTCACACTAGAATAAAAAAAAACTCGAATAAAATTTAATATACTCATGCCTCAGCTAAAAGCCGTCCACCTTCAACTATTTTCCAAGGAGGTGAGGTGAGGTCAGCGCACATCACTAGCATCTAAAATACTTCCCATCCCTTTACGCCTAGTAAGCAAGCAGACATCCAACCTTTCTTCCACGCCATTTGTCTTGAGCGATTGGGCGCTATACCCTGTAGCATCTTCACAGCGATTCTGGTGCAACCAACGAGGGCCTTGTCCCACTGATGAAATAATTGACCAAACATAGGAAGGAAAAGAGTGAATACAGAGGAAGAGTGAATATAGAAACAAAATCTGGGAAACTTCACAACTACACTTCGTCAGCTCTGATAGAGGTCAGATGGAAATTTTAAATTTCCAGGGCACTTGTTCGTACAAAGAATATATACTCGAAGGTACGAACTTTAATATCCTTGCGACCTTGAAGTAGAGAAAGGAGAACTAGATTATAGGCCAACGAACTCCCCCCCCCCTCTCCCCCTACACAATTACATACTTCACCCCAAGCACACAGCACCAGCCAGAGCGAAAATTGAAAAGGAAACATACGAGGGGTGGTAAATAAGTTTTGCGAATCGGTAGGGCAAAACAGAGGAAGGGGGATGGCTGTTTGTGGGGGTTTTAGGACAAGTTATGATAAGTCCGGACCTGCAGCCGCATGCTCCCGCCTTGTCTATTTAAGAAGCAGTAGCTGATCGCAGATCGTCAGTCACAAATTTTTCAACAATGGAGAAGGTTGAGCACCGCGCAGTGATCAAATTTTTGACCAAAGAAGGCAAGAATGCAAAAGAGATCCATGAACGCATGGTTGCAGTATACACCGACACCGCCCCTTCCTATACAACCATTGCTCGCTGGAATATGGAGTTCCGCCATGGTCGTGAGTCCCTTAAAGATGACCCCCGTTCAGTACGCCCGTCAGACATGACCAACGAGGACAATGTGGCCCATGTAGAGAGAATGATCCTCGAAAATCGACGGGTGAAGGTCGAAGAAATCGAGCGAGAACTTGGAATATCACATGGAAGTGTTACCAACATCATCCATGACAATTTAGCCATGACCAAGGTCTCTGCCCGTTTGGTCCCTAGAAACCTCACGCCCCATGAACGAATTCAACGTTGTCAAAGTTCGGAGGCCAGAGTTGTACAAGCTGCCGTGCGCGAGTGCGGATTCGAGGAGCTCAACCATCCCCCTACAGTCCAGATTTGGCCCCTAGCGACTACTTTTTATTCCGCCAGCTCAAGGCTGCACTGCGTGGACGCCGGTTTGGGGACGATGTCCAGCTCGCCGTCCAGTAGTGGATTGAACAGTAGTCAGCAGATTTCTGGTTGTCGGGACTTCCAAGCCTCGGGGACAAGTGGCGCAAGTGCATTGAAGTCGAGGGTAGTTATATTGAAAGATAATAAACACTTTTCCTCATATCTCGTTTCCTTATATCCGAATTGCAAAACTTATTGACTGCCCCTCATATATGGGGGAGAATAAAAATGAGAATAAAGAGGAAAGGATAAATAATAGGTTGAAAAGGAGACAAAGCGAGAAACGAAAATGTATTCAAGGGAGACAAAAAAAAAAAACAAAGAAACAAAAACATTTTCACTAAATGGTGAAGCACAAGTAGTACTCAACATTACGAACTCAGAGCACACGTAGTACTCAACATCACGAACTCAGGGCACAAATAGCATTCGACATTTCGAACAGCTGGGCACAAGTAGTAATCAACATTACAAACTCAGAGCACAAGTAGTAATCAACATTACGAACTCAGAACACAAATAGTATTCAGCATTTCGAACTCAGGCTTTATTTTTTATTATACTGATATTAAACCTTGTGTAATCCAATGAGGAATCTCTCTCGGCGGAGAAGACCGAGGGGTATGAGGTTTAGAACGAACCCCTTCCCGCGTGGGTGTTAATGTTCGTTCGGATTTTCTAGGATCTAGTTCGCATTGAGAGAATGGATATTCGAAAGTACGAACGGGCGTTGAAATTCGCGAGCACGTATACGAATGTCCGAACGGATTTACAAATGCACGACCACGATTCCGAAAGTACAAACGGATTTACAATAACTTATCCAGAAGTACGAACAAGTATTAGAATGTACGAACGGATATCCAAATGGACGATCACGTATTCGAAAGATTGACCGGTTGACCAAATTTTCGACCATGTATCCGAAAGTACGAACGGATGTCCAAATGTAAGACCACGTGTCCGAAATAACGAACGGATGTCCAAATGCACGACTACGATTAAGAAAGTACGAACGGACCTTCAAATGTACGACGAAGTGTCCGAAAGTAGAACAGATGTCCAAATGTACAACCACGTATCCGAAAGTACGAACGAAGGTCCAAATGTATGAGGACGTATCTAGAAGACGAGCGGATGTATAAATGTACGAGAGCGTATCTAGAAGTACGAACATATATCTAAATAGACGACCACTTGTCCTAAAGTACGAATATGTCATACGAAGTACGAACGCATAGCCGAAATGTGAATGCTACTCTAGACAATGAGCGAGTTCTCCAAAGTACGAACACATAACCGACAGTTTAGAGGCGCAATCGAAAGTAAGAACACATAGTCAGAAGTACGATACACATCAGAAAGTACGAACACGGAGTCAAAGTACGAGCGGGTATTCAAAGATACGAACATTCCTTCTTTGCTGGTCTACCTAAATAAAGTGTAACGGTTGCCATGGGTACAAGCAACCAATTAATTCACCCGCTAATCGCCTTAAGGAGGTGGATCGTTGTCAATGGCGTTGATGCGCACCGAACCAACTTAGACGGGAAACGTCGAGTGGTGATGACGACGACGATTGTAATGAAGATAATGATTTTTATCCGAAGGTTTCTTTGTTTTGGCCGAGGCGTCAAAGTTGATGTTCTTCATCGCTCTGCCCCCGCTCGGGACTTGCTTGATTCAGGCGAAACGATGAAAGGGGTTCGCCAGTGGGGAGTTTCCCTTCCCCTTTCATTCAGCTTCTCTCATAAACAGAGGCGGGAGGCAAGTTTAGGAGAGCTCCGTGCCCTCCCGGCCCCAAACACTCAGAATATTTTCCGCACATTTCCACTTCCTTTAATCTATCCATTTTCATCTCAATCCTTTCTTCAAAAATTCCTATAATATTAAGGAGTGGCCTACGGCCTATCCGGTTATGGTAACGGGAATTGGGTCTACAATTTTTTTTTAGGGTTTCCAGTACATATCCATAACATTTTAAGAACGGGATTTTTTGGAGGGGTTGAATAATAATAATAATACCAGGCATGGCTTCGCCACTACAGGGGGAGCTTGCGCTTCGCTACTAAGATTAAAATTTAAAATCTAAAAAAAAAGCAGCCATCGTAAAATTTTTATAAATTTTCTGACCTTCGCTAATTATAATAATTTTAAAAAGGAACTCTAAACTATTTCCTCCTTTTCAAAATATCACGTTGCTAAAATATAGTTATAGATAAAATAAAAAAGCAGCGTTACTTAAATTTTAATAAATTTTCTGAATTTCACCAATTGTAATTCATTTTCTTTTAAAACATTATAATATAAAAGAGCATTGGATAATCATATTTATTCATTCTGAACTAAACTATTTTGTCTTTTCAAACTCTAAAGAAATTCTTAGAAATCACCTTGATCAAAATTAAAAATATACTTAAGTCATAACCAAACTAAGATGAAATTATTGTTCAGAATACTCCAAAAAATCCTGTTCTCAAATTATAGAGTTAGTGATGATGAAGTGATGATGACGAATACTCCAAAAAATCCTGTTCGTAAATTATAGAGTTAGTGATGATGATGATGATGATGATGTACTGTAAACCATTTAACATTTTTTAGATCAAAATGCCGTTGCTAAATCGGGATAGGCCGTCCATAGGCCACAGACCGAAGGTCTGCGTGCGAAGGGGAAGCTTCTCCTGTAATAATTTAACCTTGGTCTAAGTTTTTTCAGAGCCATCCCTATTTTCTGGGCCTAAAGGCAAGAAAATACGGGAAAGGCCTAAATAAGAAAAAAAAAATCCGCAGGACTCTTTTTTTCGATCTAAATTTGCTGTAATAATTTTATTTTGCTTTACTAGTTTTTAGGGGCCAGTAGCTATTTCCTCCTGATAAAGATTAAAATGAAAAATCTATTTTAAAAATAACTTCGATAAAACCTTCGAATATACAAAAAAATAACAACAAAAAGTCATGCCTAAGTTTAAAAAAATCCAAAGTTAAAATTTACTCTTATTGATAAATAATATCAAAACTTTTGGTCATGACTATATCCATATCCCGAAATTTGTAACACCTCAAACTAAAAATTAAAACTGTCAAGAAAATCGCCTTCATAAATTATAGTGTTAATCAATTATAAATAATAATCCTATGAAGTAAAACTTATTCCCCAAAACAAATCCCAGTCAAGAGTTGTATTTAGTGAGTTCACTTTAGTCCCGTCATCAGATAGCGTAATTTACGCCCACCCCTCATCCCCCATCCCCACTAGTAAGAAGAAAAAAGTATCAGTAGTACTAGTAAACGGAATTAAAGGTATTCCGGGTCAGAGCCACTGAAAGACTTTCACATGGGAGGGAGTTCCACAGCTCGAGAGCAACACAATCGCTGCAAAAAACAACAACAAAAAACCCGTCGCAGTCATAAAGGGGGTATGCAACTGTAATAGGTTTGAATCCCAGCAAGAGGACAAAAAATTCGTTACTCGTAAGGAGCTAGACGCCAAATGGGCGCGGGGCTGACGCTTGAGTAGTATGTTCCATCTACTTACGTCATCACACATATAAACAAACACAACATCACTGTTTCATCCATCTTCCTTCGCACACATAACACATTACTATTCCGAACCGAAACCTGCCGATGGGGTTTACATATCCATATTCCAGACAAAACAGAGTACCACCATTCTTCCTGCACCTTACCTCCAACGAAGACCGGTCAATGGTACCCACGTTTTTGTCAACGGTTGTCATTCTGATCATATGTGAATTTCATTAGCCGGTCGGGGGACTTCGTCCACGACCATAAAGGGGCGGGTTGAGAGGGTGGGTACAATTTACTGAATAAATACCATCATTGTAGCCATAAAAAGAAAACCCATCTCTATAGGGAGTTTCTCTTAGGAGTCTGGTCGAACCGAAATAATTGGGGTTCCTAAACAGAGCCTTGAGGCACAAGGCCAAACTGAGTGAGGCAGGGGCCGAAAATTAGTATGCCACAAATGCAGGGTGAGTGCGAGACTCAATATAGGGATGACCAATTATGTGAAGGGAGTATGTGCCCTGCAGAGGCAATAAATGTGAAGAAAGTTCACAAGAATGATGTGATAGAATATAGATAGATCATATCACACAACAGAGGGTCACAAAACATGAGAAAAGATGAGCGCATGATGAGCGAAGTGAAGATTGTGAGTTTTTATTGTGGTCTACCAATAGGAATGCTACTATGGCCCACGCTATTTAATATATATATATATATATATATATATATATATATATATATATATATATATATATATATATATATATATATATTAGATAAATGAATAATAACGTCCATGCCATTGCAGTTAGGCAACAATTCTTAAATCCCCCAGAAAATTATCCTGGAGTTGCTCAACTCTATTCATCCGCGCCACCTAAACGACTGGGCAACCATCATTTGTTTAAAAAGAAAAATTTCAAGTGACTTTTTGTAGGAGTTGGCGTTTACTTTAAAGAAAACGCATTGGCATTTATTGTTCAATCATCTAAAATTCAACAAGGCAAAGAGAGGCGAGAATATCCACATTCTCCGTTTATGTTAAAGTAAACGCCAACTCCTACAAAAGGTTACTTGATTTTTTTCTTTATAGAGAAATGGATGGTTGCTCAGTCATAGGGGTGGTGTTCCTGAAGAAGGTTGGAGCTCCAGGAGACTTTTCTAGCGAATTAAGGGGTACTTAATATTGCCCTTACCTAATTGCCTATTATATATATATATATATATATATATATATATATATATATATATATATATATATATATATATATATATATATATATATATATATATATATATATATTGACATGCCATGAAAAAATATTGGACACACTGAACATATCTCGACAATCCTGCCTTTCTACTGCACTGAGTGGAATGAAATTTTAATTTAGATTGGTAAATACTCGTACAATATAACAAGTGAAAGGTAATTCAAAAAGATCAGATATTAATAAATATTAACAAAGACAATGAAACACTCGAAGCAAAAGTATTGGACACACTATGGTTACACCTTGCACATCAGCTTGAAACTTCATTCAATCAATCAGAATTTCCCCCATCCCTTAAGGTGGTTTACTACGCTGATTACGGTGAACCAGGCACATTTACTGCACTTATAACAACAATGAGGTAGCATCTTCTATCCGACACAGCATTTGAAAGTTTACATAATAGTTAAGACGAAAGAACTCTCAGAGGATCTGCGTAAGGTGATTATTGATAATCAAAAAGACGGTCTGGGTTACGGTCAAAGCTATCATTCGAAAATTGAAAGAACACCATAGTGCCGTGCTGTTCACTGACCACGAGTGAACAGAAACCTATTCACCACCCAAAATTATGTACAGAAAGATCTACAGGAATCAGGAAAGGTTTTCAGCAAGCATACCATGAACAGCTTCTACACCAAATAGTTCTTCATTCTAGAACCCTAAGAAAGACTCATTTACTGAAGAAGAAACTCGTCGAGGCCCGCCTAACCTTTGTTAACCGATTCCTACAGAAGCCCGATTTATTCTGCAATATAATTTTGTGGTCCGATAAAACTAAAATACAACTTTTGGGCAGAACACATCGAACCATGATTGTGCATAGGGCAAATGGCAAGGCATTGAACCGTTACAATATCATCCAAATTTCATGTAGTTGATGGAATTATGAATAGCTAAATGTATCGCGAGATACTGGAGGAACATTTAATATCCTCGGCACGATCACTAGAGATGCCACGCGGTTGGACGTTCCAACAGGACAACGAACCGAAGTATATCGCGAAATCAACGTTTTACAATGGCCGAGCCAATATTACGATCTGAAATCCCATTGAGAAAAATGTGAAATAAACTGAAAATTCGAATCCACGCAAGAAACACACGGAAATTGCAAGATCTGAATGATTTCTGTAATCAAGAATCGGCTGTTATTACCGTTGAATTCGGCGACATTTATAGTAACGTACATACAAGAGACGTATATATGCTGTAATTGTTAAAAATGGCTTTGTAACCAAATATAAATTGGCATGTGTCCAATATTTTTGCGTCAGGCGTTTCATTTTTTCGTTAATAAATTGGGTAATATTTAATCTTTTACAATTGCCTTTTACTTCTTATATTATATAAAAGTATACCAAGTTTTATTCAATTCTATCCCACTGAGTGCAGTAGAAAGACATTATTCTCGATATGTTCATTGTGTCTAATATTTTTGCGTGTTACCGTATATAAATATATATATATATATATATATATATATATATATATATATATATATATATATATATATATATATATATATATATATATATATAAGTCCATCCCAGGTAGCGACCCTACCCGTCACAGTACTGGAACAGGCACCGCTCACAAAGCTCTCCCCTCAGCGCGCTCGTTCCCAGCAGCCCCTACTCTTACCCAGGAACCCATCAAAGTATACTCTCGATATTCCCCCGACATGCAGCAGCTGTAGCGTCACATATACTGCAAACGAGGCAATGCAGAGATACCAATGTCTCATGAGTATTCAGCGCGGTTTGTGAGTCGTTATGGATTAAAAATGGCCTCAAGTCGGCTTCAGCATATAATCTCAGGTAGCAAGGGATACATTGCAACCACAACGACTGTGAAGACGGATGCGGCGTTCAGAAAGGCTCTGCCGGTTTCAAACAAGGGGGATACGATGTAAAAACCCACTCTCCTTTCAGATTTGGAGCCATCTGTACTGGCACGGCTCCAGTTTGACAAGATGTATGCTGCAGAAAAACCGACCACGATACTCCCAGTGCTGTGGAAGTTTGGGGAGCAGAGGGCTGGCGACAAACTTTCAAACGTGGTATCCTCCAGTATGGCGTCTCGGACAGAACTATGGAAACCACCGACACGGCAAATACACCGAACACTCGTAGGAGTTCCCTATCTTTAAACGCAAATGGTTCAGCGCTTCGATGGCGTCTCTCATTGTCATAGGCACCACCGAGATCAATCGAATACGATATAAGGGCGGTTGGCGATTCTGGCTATTTAATAGGAATATAATCAATTTCTTTATACTTTTTATCGGTTTTCAATTTTACCAAATGTAAGCTGATAATTTAAATTCTCAATAACACTAAATTCATGTGGAAATTTTTTGATGCGTAACAAAGGAAACGACAGTATAAGAACCATTGAAAGTTTCATATTTGTGGGCGATATGTAAACCTTTTGGGTTACACCATAAGGTTCTTCCATCATAATGTTCCTGTTTTGAGGTCCATTCTCTCCTCCATTTCTTATTCATCACACGTTCTCTTCCAATAGGAGATAATACTCTCATTAGAATATAAGCCCGAACCATCGCCTCGGCTGGTTCCACTCCAAGAGATGAACGATAAATACCCAGCAACGTGCCCAGACTAAAGCGACGCCGGGGGCCAAATCACTAGTGATTAAAGATGGCCGCCGGAGAATAATTCACTCGCCTATCATTTTGTGCGCAACAGAGATAACTAGATAAAGAGGGGAGTGGGTATGGAGTCAAGTTACGCAGGAGTAACTCCACTTTAGATTGGTCTTTAGGTGGAGTCTAGGATTGTTTTGTTTCTATGTTTGGGGTATTTATCTCCTTTTTCCTCGTCACTGATGTTTAGGCGTAATTTGAAAGGTTTTGCTCAAGGAAAGAGGTTCTTGTTAAATCAGTAACTTACAGGGTGACTTGCCTTTATCACCGAAGGCAAATTCAGGGGGGACTGCGCCGGAAGACCTTATTCCACGACCTATAATGGTAAATAATGCTACAAAGATGGATAGCGAGCTGGTCCCTTCAATAAGATCTCTGTTAAGTTGAAGAAAAGGGGGTTACGCGAATAAATATAAATTATTAATAACGGAATTGGAAAAAGACTCGGTTAGGTTAGATTACGAGAAACACTACACATCGTGTATGCAAAAGGAAAAGAGCAAAGCTGACAGGGGATCGAAGCGTGAGTTCTCAAGGGAATAAAATTGAAAGGGAAATGAGAGCCCCTAATGTCTGCCAGCTTTCGTCGTATGATCTTAGCCTTTGGGCGGCTCCTACACCATTTAAGCAACAGACTCGTCCCAGATTTTTGGATGATTTGAAATTATTGTTGTTGAATAAAATCTCAAGCTGGTGCAGAAGTCTGTACCAGATGAATAAAAATGTCTATCGCAAATTGTCTAATACAAGCTAGAAGATTATAAAAAGTCGACAAAAACCAGTGGGCCCACAGAAGACCTACTTATGTCGACTCTTGGAATGGTGGTCACCCAGACGATCAACTATGCAGCATTTAAATCTATTAATAAAACCACCATTAAACCTCCCCGTTCGGAACACGGGCATATTCCATTAATTACAAGGTGTGGCGAAGCAATCCCTGGTTGTCTTCATGACGTGAGTTCTCCTTTTGTTTTGTCCCGGTGGCGAGAGTGAAGTGTCTTCTATTCATGCCCTTGGCAAAACATTTCTGCATTTTAAAAACTTTCACCACCTGAGCGAAGTTAAACCACAACGACAGTTGCTCCAATCACTGTCTCCATCCCAATTTCAGTCTGGGTTCAGTTTATCTCCAATGCCTTCAGTTTAACTTCAATACCTTCAGTTTATCTGCAATACCTTCAGTTTATCTTTAATATATTCACTTATCTTCAATGTCTTCAGTTATCTTTGATGTCTTCAGTTATCTTTAATTCTTCAGTTATACTTAATGTCTTCAGTTATCTTTAATGTCTTCAGTTATCTTTAATGTCTTTAGGTATCTTCAATGTCTTCAGCTCTCTTCACTGTCTTCAGTTATCTTTAATGTATTCAGTTATCTTTAATGTCTTCCGCTCTCTTCAATGTCTTCAGTTATCTTCAATGTCTCCAGTTATCTTCAATGTCTTTAGGTATCTTCAATGTATTCAGTTATCTTTAATATCTTCAGTTATCTTCAATGACTTCAGTTATCTTCAATATCTTCAGTTCTTTTTAATGTCTTGAGTTATCTTCAATATCTTTCGTTCTCTTGAATGTCTTCAGTTATCTTCACTGTATTGTTATCTTCAATGTCTTCAGTTATCTTCAATGACTTCAGTTATCTTCAATGTCTTTAGGTATCTTCAATGTATTTAGGTATCTTCAATGTCTTTAGGTATCTTCAATGTCTTCAGTTATCTTCAATGTATTCAGTTATCTTCAATGTCTTCAGTTCTCTTCAATGTTTTCAGTTCTCTTCAATGTTTTCAGCTATCTCCAATGCCTTTAGTTATCTTCATTAGCTTTAGTTATCTTCAATGTCTTGAGTTATCTTCAATGTCTTTAGGTATCTTAAATGTCTTCAGTTCTCTTGAATATCTTCAGTTATATTCACTTTCTTCAGTTATCTTAAATGTTTTCAGTTTTCTGCAATCTCTTCCGTCCATTTTCTCAGGATTCTTTTTGCCTCAGGTTATGCAATACTTTGGGAGCTAAAATCCTTCCATACATCTTCACTTTCCCTAATGTCCCCACTTTCACGTGATCTCTGTTCACAATCTTTCCGGCCGATATGCCCTCGTTGGTTTTATCTTCATAGCTTTAAACAAATATGAACTCGAAGGGAGAGTGTCACTTAACTCTTCCGGGCATAACTCATCTTCCTCGCGAGTCAGTGGAGATGAACATCATTGCGTTACTTAAGCAATGGCGCACCAGAGCACGATTCTTCTGATAAATATCATTTATTTCCCAAAACTAAATGTAATTAATATATAGTAGTAAAAAATCATCGAAGTAATTAATCGTTAGTAGTAAAACGATCGTCAAAGTAATCGCCATAAATGGCAATACATTTTTGTGATCTTCCAACCAAATGTAATTAATCTATAGGGAGAAAATATCAAGGTAATTAATCTTTTGTAGCAAAAAGATCTTCAAAGTAATCGCCCTTATTTGCAATACATTTTTTTATCTTCCTGCCAATTTCCCAATGCCATCTACAGAATATTTGTGGTTTAGTTGTCATCTCGGCATCTAGAATGGCAAGCATTTTTTCAGCAGATGACGACTTTCTACCACTAATCGAAGATTTAAGTGAGGGGAAAAGAGAACAAATCAGACAGTTACACATCTGTTGAATGTTGAGGGTGTAGTTATCAATCCTTAGCTGACACAATTTTTTTTGTAATTGACGCGGCTTTTACAGGGCCATTTATAGCACCATTTTTGTAGCGGTAAATTACCACCATGCTTTGAATTTAGGACGCTGATAAAATTACTCTGATAAAGTAGGTGGTAGGGTGCCGCAATAAGTGATAGTTTTTTATACTTTATTTATAATAATGTATATTATAAATTAACAGTGAACTAATTTTATGTGAATAAAACCTGGCCAAACGTTGAATTATACTGTAACGAATTAATTGCCGCGAATAAATTGCATTGAGATAGTATTTGTTGAACACTAAATTGAGTTACATTTCACTAGATTAAATCAACTATTTATTAATTAGTTTAAGTAAACTTTGATTGATAAACGCGGAAATTAATGTTACAATTGAAAGAGCGGGAGTAGCTGCATTGCCAATAAGTGTAGAGAGGAGGCTGCTGGGAGAATTTTCAGGTGATTGGGGAGTTATTGCGAAGAGATTTCAGTGTCCTCTCGTTGATGATCTTGAAGAAGATTTGAGAGTCCAGAAATACCAAGCTACTTTGTGCTTGAAACCAGGAGGCGATTTGTGAGGGGAGAGGTGACGCAGAATGACGAAACGAGGCTATGACTGCGTGAATGGGTTCTAGCTGCATTGAGGTTCTGAATCTCATCATATGAAAGAGGAACGATCAGTGCAGAATACTCAGAGAGAGAGAGAGAGTTACATAGAGTTACATAGATACACAGATCACACGGGCCTTATGGCCCAGACTAAGGTGATCTGGCCTTAAATCTACTGCCACTTACACATAGAATAGTAGAAGTAAAGGATAGAAAAGTTTTAGGCTCTCCCCACCCTCCACTCCCTCCGGCAAAAGCCGTACATGAAATAATTTGGCAAAAGTACCTTGCAGGTGTAAGAAGACAGTACCTGAAGGAAATTTGCATTGAATAGTAATTAAATGAAATGAATATGAAAACCACTTACATACACCTGAAAGAGTTACATTTTTTGTAATATTATTTTATTTTGTAGCTTATGCTAAACAATTCCAATATTTGTTAAGTGTTTGTCTAATCTCATTTTAAATGAATCTATAGTTCTGCTGTCCACTACCTCGTTTGGCAAATTATTCCAATCATTAATAATCGAGTAAGTGAAGAAGTTTTTTATTACATCCATAGTGGCTCTTTTACCCTGAAGTTTTGAATCATGTCCACGGGTGGGACACTCCCCTGTCAGTGTGAACAAGTTATTGGCATTAACGTTGTTAAATCCTTTAAGTATTTTGAAGCACTCTATAAGCTGCCCCCTTAGTCTTCGTTTTCTGACGGAAAATAGATTGAGTTTTTTTAGCCTCTCGTGGTAAGGTTTGTTACGTACTGACGGGATAAGTTTTGTCGCTCTGTGTTGTACAGCTTCTAATTTATCTATGTCTTTTATTAAGTAAGGGGCCCAGAACTGTACAGCGTATTCGAGATGGGGCCTGACAATACTTTTATATAGTGGCATAATTATCTCCTCGCTTTTATAAGTCAAGTTTCTTTTTATAAATCCTAGTGCTGTGTTAGCTTTGTTTGCAGCAGCTGCGCATTGGTTTGATGTTTTTAAGTTTTCTGTAATTATTACTCCTAAATCTTTAACCTGCGGGGTTGTGTTTATTAAGCCGCCTTGCATTGTATAGGTGTATTTTTTGTTTTTTGTTCCGCACTGAAGGATTTGGCATTTGTCGATATTAAATGGCATTTGCCATTTCTCAGACCATTCGGTAATTTTATTTATATCAGCTTGCAGGCTAGCCCTGTCCTCTTCACATAATAATGAGTTACCTATTTTCGTGTCATCTGCAAATTTAGATATGATATTATTTATTCCAACGTCTATTTCATTGATGTATATAGTAAATAAAATAGGCCCCAGGACTGATCCCTGGGAAACACCGCTGGTAACAGATACCCAGTCCGATTCCACGCCATTTATTATCACTCTCTGCTTCCTGTTTTTTAACCAGCTACTAATCCATCCGTATATATTACCCTTAATTCCTAGCGTACGCACTTTGTTCATGAGTTTCTGATGGGGAATTTTGTCAAATGCCTTTTTGAAATCTAGGTAAATTATATCTAAGGATTTAGTATCGTTATATAGGTTGAAAAGGTTATGGTAAAAGTCAATTAGGTTTGTTAAGCACGATCTCTTAGACCTAAAACCATGCTGGCTATCACGTATAAGGTTATTGTTTTCGAGGAATTCTACTAGCTTGTCTCTAATGATCGTTTCGAGCAACTTTCCAACTATTGAGGTTAAGCTAATGGGTCTGTAATTACTGGCCTGGTTTTTACATCCCTTCTTAAAGATAGGTGTGACGTTAGCTTTCCTCCAATCATCAGGGACGACCCCATGCTCGAGAGATTTGTTAAAAATGAGAGCAAGTGACTCTGCTAACTCATTATGGACATGTTTTAAGATTCTCGGGTAAAATTTATCAAGACCAGGAGTCTTGTACGAGTTCATTTTCATTAATTTATCAATTACTAGTTGCGGATTTACTTCCAGGCTCCTTAGTGATGGGTGTCTGACCTGTATAGACTCGTTGTTATCGTTATTAGTATATCCTAAGGTGAAGACTGAACTAAAAAACTCATTTAAGATATTAGCCATACCCATATCATCTGAAATAATTTCACCCAACTGGTTTTTCAAGGGGCCAATCCCGCTTCTCATTTGCCTATTTCTATTGATATAAGTATAGAAGTGTTTGGGATTAGTGGTGCTTGCTTTCGCTATCTCGATTTCGTATTGACGTTTCGTTGATCTTATGAGTGTTTTAACCTTTCTTCTGCTAGTGTTATATTGTTGGTTAACTTGATAGCTTCTATTGTGTTTTAATAATGTGTGGAGACGGTTCCTATCTCTAATTGCTCGTTTGAGAGAGAGAGAGAGAGAGAGTGTTACAAGGAAAGAAAGTACCCTAGGAGACCTTACAGTCCATTCAAAGTGGGTACCTTTGGACTAGCAATCGAGTAGGCACATGGCTGCTCAATTGTTTTGCGTCTCTAAACGGCCACTTTTCAAGACTTAGTCTACTCTTGACTTGAACTGGTCAACAGACTCACTGTTGACAACTTCCACTGGAAGTGCGTTCCACTTACCGCAAATACTGTAGGTGAAAAATTTCCACAGAGATTGCGGTTGTAACGCTTCAGTTCAAGTTTGAAGCCGTGATTGCGCGTTCTGTTCTCACTCAGTGTGAAAATATCCCGGTAGTCAACATTGTCGAACCCTCGAAGTATTTTGAAAACTTCGATGAGCAGACCACCTAGTCCACGGGTTTCCAGCGAGAACAGATCTAATTCCCTTAGTCTTTCCTCATAACTTTTATGTCGGATAGAGGGAATCAGTTTGGTTGCCCTAGCTTGTACGCGTTCCAACCTTGCGATGTCCTTTCGAAACAAAGGACTTCAAAATTGTACGGCATACTCCAGGTGCGGCCGAACGAGGGAGTTGTACAGACAAAGTACTATCTCCTTGTTACGGTATCCAAACTGGCGCTTTATGTAGCCTAAAATCCTTTGGGCTTTCTTCTCTGCCTCGATGCACTATTTCGAGAACTTTAGGTCACTAGTGATAGTAACACCCAAGTCCTTCTCAGTGTCACTCGATTCAAGGGCAGTGCCCTTAAGGATGTACTGAGATTTGAGGTTTTGGTGGCCGATATGCATCACTTTGCATTTGTTCATGTTAAAAGGAATTTGCCACGTGTCCGACCACTCTCCAATCTTCCAAAGATCTTCCTGCAGGTGGGCAGTATTTCCATCCTTTGCAACGTTCATACCAAGCTTGGTATCGTCGGCAAATTTGGAAATCTTGGCAACCATGTCACCGTCCATGTCATTGACGTAGATGATAAATAGTAGTGGTCCCAGGACAGAGCCTTGAGGCACCCCGCTAGTAACGGCCACCCACTCAGAAGACTGTCCATTCACCACCACCCGTTGCCGTCTGCCACTTAGCCAGTTCTCGATCCAGCCGGCTACCTTTCCGTATATGCCCAGCGCTCGCACTTTCCGAAGAGAGAGAGAGAGAGAGAGAGCTACAAGGAAAATAAGTATCCTAGAATACCTTGCGGTCCATACAAAGAGGGTACTTTTGGCGCAATCCTCGAGGGTGTCCGTGGCAACCTCGAAGATCACTCGCGAGGATCTTAACGGTGATTTCGCAAGACTTTATCTAGTCTTAACTTGAACTGGTCAACAGATTCACTGTTGACAACTCCCGTCGGAAGTGCGTTATAACTACCGCAGATACTGTAAGTGAAGAACTTCCCACACAGATCACGGTGGTATCGCTTCAGCTCAAGTTTAAACCCGTGATTTCTTGTTCTCCCCTCGCTGAGCTGGAAAATATCCCCGTAGTCCAGTCTGTCGAAGCCTCGATGTATTTTAAACACTTCGATAAGCTGACCACGTAGTCTGCGGGTCTCCAGCGAGAGCATATCTAATTCCCTTAATCTATCTTCATAACTTTTATGTCTGATAGAGGGAATCAGTTTAGTTGCCCTGACTTGCACGCGTTCCAATCTCGCGATGTCCTTTCTAAATTAAGGACTCCAAAATTGTACGCCATACTCCAGGTGCGGTCAGACGAGGGAGTTGTACAGACACAGTACTATCTCCTTGTTCCAATATCCAAACGGTCGCTTTATATACCCTAACATCCTTTGGGTTTTCTTCTCCACCCCAATACACTGTTTCGAGAACTTGAGGTCACCAGGTGATAGTTACACCCAAGTCCTTCTCAGTGTCGGTGGATTCAAGAGCAGTGCCCTTAAGGATATAGGGTGATTGAGGATTTCGGTGACCGATATGCATCACTTTGCATTTGTTTACGTTGAAAGGCATTTGCGACGTATCAGACCACTCCCCAATCTTTCGAAGATCATTTTGCAGGCGGGCAGTGTTTCCATCCTCTGCAACGTTCATACCAAGCTTGGTATCGTCGGCAAATTTAAAAATCTTGGAAACCAAGATTTCTAAAGAGAAAGAGAGAGAGAGAGAGAGAGAGAGAGAGAGAGAGAGAGAGAGAGAGAGAGAGAGAGAGAGAGAGAGAGAGAGAGAAAGAGAGAGAGAGAGAGAGAGAGAGAGAGAGAGAGAGAGAGAAAGACACACACACACACACACATCCTGCGAAGAGGAGCAAGTGCAGTGAAGATGGATTTTGAAAGCGTCTGAAATCGTCTACCGTCATCTGAGAACTTCTGAGGCGTGATCTTCCCTCACGCCTTTATTGAAGGCTTCCTCATAGGGGTTTGAGAGGGAGAAGCCCCGTGAGTAGAGGAGGATCATAAATTGTCACAAAAGAGCTTGGCTAAAAATAAAAGGATCACAACATATATTGGATCACCAAGGATCAGAAAAGAAATGGGACAAAAAAAGAGCACAAAACTGATCACAAAGGCTCACAAAAGAACTTGAATCAAACAGTATTAAAAAAGAGTTTGTCTAAAAAATTATCACAAAGTATTTGGATCACAAAAGAGACTGGATTACATTGTGCAGAAGCCGCAATTAACCATGTAATCCTCCTCCGCCTCATAAGTCAACATCACTGACGTCATGCCATAGTCAATTGGCGCTGCCTCCACAGCAACCCATTATCTGAGATTAAATTCACAACACAACGCAAAAACAGAGCCCAAAATAGCGAGGAGGGGGGGGGGGCTTGACACGCAGTTGAGGACCTTTGACCTGACCTCACTGGGAAGAAAGTAGGCCTTGAGAAGTGCGGTCACGACCCCCCCCCCCCCCACACACAATCTTGGTAGGTAGGGCAAAGAGGAATGAGGCTGCCATGGCCTGGCATTACATCTCAGAGAAAGGCTTTATACGTATAAGGAGAGGAACTAACGAGAACATCTCTGCCATTGTTAAGCGGATGAAGTGCTTTTGTTTGTGGATGTGAAAATGTGTGGAAGATACACAGTTCGATATGAGGGAATTACTTGGATAGATGGGATCAACGAGGGAACATTTAGGCAAAGGAGGCAAAATAATGAGAGTTGCGCACCATGGGTTGTTTGCTTGGATTAAGACCTACACAATTTCCCTTCCACTACCTTCGCTACTTCCTTTACAGACCCCTCTTTAAAAATAAATGTGTTTGGGATGCCCTCGTTTGTTTTCTTTTTTTTCACTGAGCAACAAACAAACAAATAGAGGGTAAAGGGCCCCTGACCCTTTCACTTTCTTCTGGTATGAGAAAAATCTTTGAATATCTGTGGTATTAAATAATTATTCTTACCCCCTCCCCCCCCCCTCCTCTGCTCCCGTCTACCCGGCGTAGCCCAAATAGTAGTCTAAGGACGACTCGCTCCTTATGACGCACCTTTTAATGAGGTGGGTCACGTAATGTGAAGATCTTCCTCGTTCGAGCGCACTGTTTAACGTCACCAGTTCCCCGACGGTTTATTTTATGCGCCGTACTGCGAAATGATATTTTTAGTCACGTGAGACTCTCGTCACGGGCGACTCTATATCTCATTATGTCGGTCGATCGGTCCCGCCACGTTTTGCTTTTTTTTGTTTTGGTAATAACATTGTAACTAATCGGTCAATCCTGACGAAATTTGAAACCCTTATGTTGTTTTACATTCTCTTAGCCGGGGAATTATTTGGCAATAACTTCATAACTATTTGGGCGATTTAACATTTTTTTTCAAATGATGTAATAATTGCCAAGGTTATTCCAAGGTTAGCCCAGGAATTATTTTGTTTGCTAATAAAATTATAACTATTCGGCCGATTCGAAAGAAATTTGAAATCTCTCTTTTGTTTTACATTCTCTTTCGAATGATATAATAATTGCCAAGGTTCTCCCAAGGTTAACCTGGGAATTATTTTGTTTTGGCAATAACATCATGAATATTCGGCCAATTCTAACAGAATTTGAAACCTCTATGTTGTTTTACATTCTATTTCGAATGATATAATTGCCAAAGCCCTCTCGAGGTTGCCCTGGAAATTTTATGCGCCGTACTGCGAAATGATATTTTTAGTCACGTGAGACTCTCGTCACGGGCGACTCTATATCTCATTATGTCGGTCGATCGGTCCCGCCACGTTTTGCTTTTTTTTGTTTTGGTAATAACATTGTAACTAATCGGTCAATCCTGACGAAATTTGAAACCCTTATGTTGTTTTACATTCTCTTAGCCGGGGAATTATTTGGCAATAACTTCATAACTATTTGGGCGATTTAACATTTTTTTTCAAATGATGTAATAATTGCCAAGGTTATTCCAAGGTTAGCCCAGGAATTATTTTGTTTGCTAATAAAATTATAACTATTCGGCCGATTCGAAAGAAATTTGAAATCTCTCTTTTGTTTTACATTCTCTTTCGAATGATATAATAATTGCCAAGGTTCTCCCAAGGTTAACCTGGGAATTATTTTGTTTTGGCAATAACATCATGAATATTCGGCCAATTCTAACAGAATTTGAAACCTCTATGTTGTTTTACATTCTATTTCGAATGATATAATTGCCAAAGCCCTCTCGAGGTTGCCCTGGAAATTATTGAAAGTTTTAAAGGTCGTAAGTTTACAAATCAGAATAAGTGTGAGAACGCAACTTTTAGTAAGTCGACGTTATTATTATTATTACAATTATTATTATTACTACTATTATCATTTGAATTATTATTAATACCATCATTATTAGCGATTATTATTATTACTATCCTTCTTCTCCTTCCTTCGTTATTGTTACTATTAGTAGTGTTATTTTAATTAAGAGTATAAAACCGACTAACGAGTGCGTCTTCCCTCGAAAGTTAAGAGAATGCAGTGAAGAAATAAAATGTGGGAAAAGTACATAGCCAAAACAACCAAGACTCCCCTGGGGCTTCGCAGGGGACTGGTTGAAAACCCCGTTACACGCCTCTCCTTAAACCCGACAAAAGCGTTCAAAAATCTCCTTGGCCTACGATGCCTTGCATTACAGTATGAAGGGGGGGGGATCCTTCTTATCCCCATTTATTTATTTATCAATATTATTCTTGCTTTTCGCTTGGTTTCCTCAATGCAGGTTGTCTTCCTCGAATCCATTTTTCTTCTTCTTCTGAATTTCCTTTAAGTTGGCCTTTCAAATATTTGTCTTCCCTCTATCTTGACTTCCTATTCTTCTTGGCTGGGTTGGTCCTTAATCTTCGTTTTCTTTCTTGATGCATCTTCTTTTGTTCCATTTATCTTGGGGGCTGATTTCTTTGAGCTTCTTGTTGAGTTGGTCCTTCAAGCTGTTTTCTTCCGTTTTCTTTCTTGAGAGATCTTCATAAAAGTTTTGGGACTCCTGAGTTTCGAACGCGGTACCGTTGGATTTGAATGCCAATACTCTAGCCTCACGACCGGCTTTAGTCCGTGTTTGGTTGGTAAGTTTTATCGGCCATTTATATTATCCAGTTGGAAAGAATTTCTCTCTGATACATTTTTCGCACCCCTACAACAGTAGATTTCGACCGCTCACTTCTCAAAGGCCTTAAAAGCGAAGACATCTAAAGAGACTAAAACTAAAGACGCACAAGCCCCCCCCCCCGCTTCAAAAACCTCCTCGAAATCAAAAATACCTCCATACCCTCTACCCCACTCCATTACAACTGGCAAAAACAATAGCAAATGCAAAGAATAGAGAAGATGGAGCGTCGCGTTATTAAGGAGGAGAAAGAGGTGATTTCACGGATTCTTCCATTCGCCTTCTGAAGCGCCACAACGAAGATCGAGACAACCTACGGACGATACGCTCACCCCCAGCTCACATCTGGACCATCTGTCCCCCACCGACACAAGCAGAAGATGAGCTCCCTGTCACCACTAATACTCGTAGTTTGCCTTTCTGGCCCCAATACGCGCAAATGCGTTCCCTCTGGCCCCTAATACTCCTAGTTTGCCCTTCCTGCCCAACACCCGCAAATGCGTTCCTCCTCTGGCCCTTAATACTCGTAGTTTGCCTTTCTGGCCCCAACACCTGCAAATGCGTTCCCCCTCTCACCTAATACTCGTAGTTTGCCTTTCCAGCCCCAAACACCCGCAAATACGTTCCCCCTCTGGCCCTTAAATACTCGTAATTTTCCTTTCCGGCCCCAACACCCGCAAATGCGTTCCTTCTGGCCCCTAAAACTCCTAGTTCGTTCTTCCGACCCCAACACCCGCAAATGCGCTCCCTACCGGCCCAAATGACTGTAGAAGGATCTGCTGCTATGTCTTACACTTTCCCTTCCAGCGTAACCACCTCTTTACTGGCGGAAGATGCCATCGATGGTTTTCGCCTTAAATTTAGAGGGAAAAAAAATACTGGTTCGAGGAAAGTAGCGCGCGTCCCAAATTATGGATGAGAATGTACGTATCTACGTTTATTTGATGGGGGCACACGTATGTACATATCTGGAATAGGTGTATCCGATATGGGTATATGTACGTACTTGCATCCATTTTAAAGGCATACATGTAAGTATTTACTTCAATTTTATGCGGATACATGTACGCATCTGAATCAATTTATTAGTGATGTACGTATCCACGCATATACACATTGAGGTATCTTTAAGGAACACATGATGGGTTTTGTACTAACTTGCTAGTGTAGGTTTACGAGCCCTTCTGCCCTCAGCATTTAGGATTGGCGACGTTTGCTCTTCGAGTCTTTATTACCATTATTTTCCTCTTCATTCTATACGCCCACAACCGTTGCCCCGTCCCACTTCTCAAATGAAGGAAAATGCCATCGTTGGTTAACCAGTTTCTTTCTTTCTCGGTCCTGAGGAAACGAGTAAATGAACTCTGATGCTCACTCTCTCCCTCTCTCTTTCACACAAATTAACATAACCTAACTTCACCACTTCTTTATAAATCGCCAGTCAAAGTCTTATTGACGGTGATGCCATCATCGGTTTCGTATGTGTTAGAGGATACTTACATACATACACTATGTACATACTCAAATGTGTACATATATAAATATATATATACACTGCGTACATGGATACACAAGCATATGCATACAGTAAATATAATATCGGTAGAAACATTGATTGGTATTACACTACGTACATACAAATGCACATGTATATACGTACGTATATACATAGATATAATATCAATAGAGAGGGATTATTCTTATACTACGTACACATACATATGTACAGTCATGGCCAAAAGTTTCAAGACTAATAATTGCGGGTTTATTAAAAATCAGCATTTCAAAAAATAATAATAAAAACAGTTCATTCCTTAATTAAATCAGTTTCGCTATATTTCTTGCGGGGGGGGGGGCTAAAAATAAATGTAAACCTTTATTTTTAGCCCCCGCCCCCGCAAAAAAAAATCATTATAGGAATTGAAAAGTAATCAAACTTGATTATTTTTCAATTCCTATAATGATTCTTTCCGAAGGGCAACCATTATTGCTCTGCACCAAAATAGCCTGAAATGTCGAGATAGTTGCTAAAGAGTACATGCAGGAGAACCATCTTTAGGATCATTAATGACTTTAAAAAGACTCGTTACACTTCCTGTGAAGAAGTCTTATGGACGCCCAAGAGCGTCGAATGAACGCCAATATCGCCTCCTGGTAAGGGATTGGGTTGTGTCCTGTGCCAAACTTGCTCACGATTGGAAAAGAGTCAGGTGTGAAGGCTTCCGCACGCACAGTGAGGCGGAAACTTTTCAACAAAGGTCAAGTCAAGAAGGGCTGCGAAGAAGCCTCATCTCACCAAGAACAACCTTACACATAGGCTCCATTTTTGTAGAAGATTTAAAGAATGTACTGTTGAAGACGGGGAAAGTGATATTCTCTGATGAAGCCTCATTCCGCTTGTTCTGAGTTTCTGGAAGATCCATCGTTAGGAGGAGTAAATGACTCCGGAGAGCTTTCACAACGCCTTTGTCGTGCCAAGAGTGAAGCATCCGGACATTCTCCATGTCTTGGACTCCTCATCTATGGGAACTGAAGCATTAACACTTTTGTCCAACAACACTGCTATGGAATTAAGATGGAGCCCAAACGTGCTTCATCGGCACCTTTTGCCAACACTTCAGGCTCTATTTGGGGATGATAACTGTATTTTTCAGCATGATGGGGCACCTTTTCACAAAGCAAAGGCAATAACAAAGTTCGTGGCTGAAAATATCAACAAACTTTTGGGACCTTGGCCCGGAAATTTGCTCGATTGAAGTACTACTGAAGAACAAAAGACCATAGTAAATATTGACTGCGCACATCAATTGAAATTATCAATAAAATGTGTTTGGTCTCTGAGTTTGGGGTACTTCGCCTTAAAACTTTGATACAAACATACTAAAACAAAACGTTTGATTACTTCCATTAATTTTCTTATAAGAAAAAATACAGTAGTATTAAAACCTCTGGCCATAATTGCACTTGCATACACACGTACGTATTTACACATAGTTATAATATCGGTAGAGAGATGGATTGTTCTTACAGTATGTACATACCTACATAAATATACCGTTGGAGAGGTGGGTTGTTGTTAGTCTGGAGATTGATTTCCGTATCTCGAAATCCATCCCTTTCGACCGCCGCGCACAAAAGACGTAACCCACAGTGGGTCTGCCATTTGTCTGTTACCGACGGTTTATCGGTGTATGTCTATCTGTTTCAGTCTGTCTATTTGCCTGTCGCTTTAGCTTGCAATTTGTTTATCCCCCCCATCCCTCTCCGTCGTTTGACAAAACCCCTGCGAAGTATGAATATTTTGCCTATGTGTATTAGAAAGAGAAATATAATTGCCCCCGCTTCTCATGGACCTCTTCAGATCACGTATCAATAATCTGATTTCGTAAGGGGTAAATGACCCCGGGTACATCCCCGAATTGGGTTTAACCCTGAAGGACGACCACTCCCCCCTCCCCCTAAGAAATAAGATACACTCACAATCGTCACGCTGCCCCCCTCCCCCCCAACAATAATAATAATAAATCATTCCGATAAGGAGGGCAAACAATTAGGTCCTCACCCGGTTAGCTATCAAGTGCTACCACCCTCCTTTTGGTAGCACCCCCCCGCTATCAAGCGCTACCTCCATCTCTCTTACTCCCATCTCCCTCCAAGTGCCACTCCTCGACAGTACCAACAACTCTCACTACTACCCTCGGCAGTGCCATCTCCCTATCAAGTGCCACCCTCGATAGTGCCATCGCCTCTCACTACTACCAGCAGTGCCCCCCCCCCTTCCGCCCTGCCAGTACCAGCCCCCCCCCCCTCTCAATACCCCGCAGCGAGGATGGTGCAACCAGGTGCGACACGGCGCTGGCGGAACAATGCCTTAATGGGGCCACTTTCATCTTTTGGTGCCACCCCCGGACCTTACAGGGATTTGTATGAGGTCCTCGCCAATCTGGGGGTCCTTATTTGCTGAGTGGGTTAGGGAAGAGGGATAACAGGGGGGGGGGGGAGATCCACTTTTCGTCAATTATTATAAGCGAAAAGTTGACTTGTGTAATCCGACGGAGATCTCGGGGTAGGACAAGTCCTCTCAAGGAACACGACACCTATAGGTATCAACTAAACTACCACATTGAGCATGACTCACCCCTGCGGTGGATACCAGGTTCGATTCCCAAAGATACACACACGAGGTATCACGCGAGACCAACCACAACGCTGATGTCTCGTCCTCTCACCTATCTTCGTAGACACAACATATTACTCTTCCGACTCGGAACTTGTCGAAGGAGTTTTCAGTTCGCAATCCCCTGACGCGGAATTGGTAGACACTCTTAGGGTCACGAAGAATTTCCTACTCGCTGGTTGGTGGCAAAACAGAACTACCACTTTGTCTGCATTTTACCCCGCTAACAACGACCGATTCCTGGTGGTTATAGATTTGCCGGCGATTGTCAGCCTGATCTTTATGCGAATTTTTTTATCCGGTTGACAGACCGAGTCCATCGCCCATGGTCATTTAAGCGCCACGCCTCTTTGTAGCTACGGTTGCCTCTCATCGAAAAGGACTAGTAACATCGACAAGTCAAATTCTGGAATTTCATTGGGGGGGGGAGTATATCCCTCTTCCTTGGGGCAATAAAATACCATTTCCTACGTTAACCGAATCAAGCCTCATCAAGTGTGTCTATTCGACGGATGGGAGCCCCGATTTAGATCGAATCCCAGGGTAAACCAGCTTCCCACTGAGATAGGCGCCAGATGGTAGTAATCGATGGTAAAACTCCCTCAAAAAACAAAGTCCCTCATTTGACCCATTTCCTCCCCCCTCCACCTAAAAAAAAACCCCTATGTACTTACGAGCGGCCACCACCGATTGGCTGGCACAGTAAATAACGAGTACGAAGAACAGCAACCGCAACGATTTTCTTGTCTGTAACAAAGAATAACAAAGATTAGTTAATAATATAAATAATAATAATAATAAAATTATAAAATCATCAATTCGAAGTACCACAGGGAAGAGGAAAAAGCGGAAACCTTTACGAACAGCACAAACATACAGAATCGGAGCTACGAACCAATGTTGATTCCAAGATACGAACAGTAGCCACATGATTACGCGGATTCCAAGGTATGAATCTATTTCATTCTTTGTTCATAGACGAACAGGTATAAGGTATGGATTCTGAGGTAAGAACAACCAGATAGTTCAAACGCATATCTAGAAGTACGAACATGTATGCCCAATATGGGTAGATCTCAAAGCATGACTACATTCCAATGTACGTGCAGACTTTAAGGTAGGAATATATCTCAAATTTACTGGATGCTTCCCAAGTATGAATAAGTACGTACATAAAAGAACAGATTCCAATGAACGAACTCGGCCTTAAATTCAGAAGCACGGCAGAATATTGAAATAAAGACTTATATTTCTGTGCGCGCGGTTGTGTGTTGTACACGTGCCTAAGTACGATTGTATGCGGGGCATGTGCGTACTGCGTAAGTTTAGAGATGCTGAAGAACCGCAGGTACGCTTTAGTTCAGAGATACATACATGTAAATTGCGAAGGATCGTTTGACCGCCTAACTTAATTCCGGATTTGGTTGCGAGAGAAATTATCGAGAAAGAAAGGAGCGAATAACGAGGGGAAAGAAATCTTGGGAAAAGGATAATTGGCAAATGGAGTTGCCTCGAGCTCAGACAAGATTCACGGGTGTTCAGAGTCTGTCTCGGAAGGGGATTGTGTTGTTTCCACGGTGGACACAAACTCGGAGAGCATTCATGAAAGCAAAGGAAGCTTGACGAACGTGGTGGGAAATAACGCCATCTCTTTCTCTCTCTCTAACTCTCTCTCTCTCTCTCTCTCTCTCTACCCGTCTCTTCCCACGCTATATCTAATTAGCTCTCACCTCTCTCGCTTAATCTATCTAGCTCTTACCTCTTTCGCTCTATTTAACTCTCGCCTCACTCGCTCTATCTAACTCATATTACTATATCTAACTAGCTCTCGCCTCTCTCGCTCTATCTATCTAGCTCCCCTCCCTCTCGCTATATATATATATATATATATATATATATATATATATATATATATATATATATATATATATCTCCCCTCTCCCGCTATATCTAACTATCTCTCACTCTATTAATCTAGCTCTTACATATATATCTAGTTTCCCTCTCTTCCGCTATATATATATATATATATATATATATATATATATATATATATATATATAAATAGTTCTCCCCTCCTTCGCTATATCTAACTATCTCTCGCTCTATTAATCTAGCTCTTACCTCCTTCCTTCTATCTACCTAGATCTCACCCCTTTCGTTCTATCGAACCAACTCTCTCCTCTCTTTTACTCTATCTATCTAGCTCTCTCTCTCTCTCTCTAAGAAAGTAGAGAGAGAGGTGACGCCCCCTTGGCGCGGGAAGAGAGCTTGTGCGTACCCTTGACTTTTCGAGCTATGTCGGCGGGGGTACCTATCTTCTGGTACCCCTGGCAGGGTTTCCCTTGTCGATTTGGTCGGAAATTAGGTTCCAGACTAAGTGCGTCTTTCTTTATCCTACTCTATCCTTCTTCTTTTTTTTTTACATTTATCCTATTTCTTCTACTTATACAAAAATAAAAAAGCAACAAAAAAAACCCTATTCCTATCATGTCACTCTTACCCTTTTTTCATCTATCTACAAGGACCTGGCAGGCTGCCTCATGCGTCAGAAGAGAGGCTTTGGAACCTCTATAAACAACGCCAATCGACGCTCACTGGTTGCGAGAGACTAAGACTTGAGGGGTCTTAGGCGCTGGGGCACGATGAATGGGATGAGGGTAGTGCCCGTTAACCCCTTCCCTGGCGCGTAATTATTGACCGTTCCCAGTGCATGTTGACGGGTGCTTATGGTAGCATTGGTCCGAAGGGACGGCCCTTTGTTCCCATGTTGGTTGCCAGGCCAATAAAAAGCCTTGGGTCGAGTCCTTTGGTGTGGCGGGATATCCATTGAACGCTACTCCGAGATCCTGGCCGTTGTGAAGGGAACTAGTAGGAGTTTAGTAAGGGGCGTGCTTCGTTGTTGTTCACCTGGTGACAAATCGATGGCCCCTTCGGGGACCGTCTGTGCTGCTTGGTTGGGAGCCACGGCACGCCGAGGCTTGACGACTCGGTCGGACGAACAGCAGCACATGGAGCGTGCCTTCTGAAAGATCCGAAACGTCTCCGATCGATAGGCGGGAGCGACTCACGCGGGGAGAACTCACCAACCCCCTTTTTTCTATTGATTGGTCACAAAGTTTTGAAAGAGAGAAAGTGTTCAAAATGACAGGAAAAAAAGTCTGGCTGCACTCAAATATACATGTGCGATATGCCAGAAGGATAAATGGTGCGTGGACTTCCCGGAAGGATGTTTTTTGAAATGCCACCCGGGAAGTATATGCAACGACTGCATCCTTAAGGGAGAGGTCCGAGAGGCAGTGGCATACTGCAACGAACTCAAGGATCTCTTCACAACCTCTGAAGAAAAATCTAGGGCGCTGGAAAGTAAAATACAGACCATAGAAACGCAGCACGCACTTCAGATTCGGCGTCTCGAGAAAAAAATCCTAGAGCTAGCCTCTAAACTAGAGGCCCAGTCGGCTCAAGCTCGAGACAAAAGTCCCACTGACTTGGGTGGTTCCGCCGATGTGACTCCAGCCCAAGGAGGTGAAACTACATTGGCAGTCCCACTTCTGCCATGCGGAGCCAATGAGAAGAAAAAGAAAAAGAAGAAAAAGGACCTTAATGCTGCTCACCCCAGTGTAGAGGATTCGAGCGTTACTGGTGCGCAAGGGAAAGTGGAAAGAGAAGAGAAAAGAGAAACAGAAGAAGAGAAAACACATAAAGACAAGAAAAACAAGATGAAGAAGAACAAAAAAGAAAAATATAGAGATACAATAGGAAAGCAGGAAGTCGCTTCCGAGGGGGAAGAATAAGTCGCCTGCTGACAAATGTGCAAGAGTCACCCTTATTGGTGATTCTCAAGCACGGGGCCTGCAGTCCCTGCTAGCCGCCAGCCTTCGCACGCGTGTGAAGGTAAGCTGCCTGCCAGGATGTGGTAACCACCACATCAGAGTAGAGGCTGAGAAATCACAGATTTCTGAGAGCTCAGTCGTTGCTCTGATGGTCAGTGGAAACGACCTGTACCTGAGAGGAGGTAGGGTAGGCCCTACAGATAAAATCCTCCACACGGTCATGGGTGCCGTGGACGACTGTGGGCTGAAAACCCGCAAGCGTGTTGTAGTCGGGATGCTCCCGAGAGAAGTCCAACACGGACCGCTCACTCGATGAATATCTCCTTAAACCGGCGCCTGGCAGATTTGTGTACGGCAGAGGGGGTCTTTTTTGTGGACCCGTACCGCACCTTTTATGGTAGAAATGATCTCTACCAAAGGGATGGGGTACATCTTTCCTTTGAAGGAAAGGCCTTTTTGTCGAACATGATCCAGGATGTCGTAGAGAGGACCGAAAGGAGTATCCAGCCCAGAGTGAGGGAGGACGTACGACAGTACGCCCGTGTCACTCCAGGAACGACCTTCTCAGAGGTCGCAAAAAGGGGTGCCTCGCCAGCAAACGGAAGAGCGTAGGGAGTCCTACAGTCGGGGACTCCCTGAAAGTTCTTCTGTTCAATGCGAGGTCAATCAGGAACAAGTTTCCTGAGCTCCGTGGCCTCGTAGCGACGGAAGAACCCGAAATGGTAGCCATAACAGAATCGTGGATAAAAACCTCAAACCGAGACTTTGAAGGCGAATTCACGGTTCCTGGCTACCAACTCTTCCACAAAAATAGGCCAGACAGAGAAGGTGGCGGTGTAATGTTGTATGTCAAGGATACAATCAAATCTACGAACTCCAACATTATATTTGATCACGAGCTCCTAGGCGTTGACCTAGAGATAGGTCCTGTCAGATACAGGACCCTGGTACTTTACAGACCCCCTTTCCAACCCGTTGAGAAGGACAGGGAACTGTACCAGCTGCTGGGTGAGCTTGTTCAAGGCAGAGTGTGCATCGTTATGGGCGACTTCAACAGACAAGTTGACTGGGAAACCAGAGCAGCCTGTGGCGAGAGCGTGCTACTCCTGGAGTTCGCCAACAACGAGTTCCTCACTCAATGGGTCAGAGAACCGACGAGAGGAGACAATACCCTCGACTTGGTCTTCACCTCTGAGGATGATATCGTTGAGAATGTCTCTGTAGGCGAAGAGCTCGGTGGCAGTGATCACCAGCTAATTAGATTTACCGTCAAGATCCCGAAGGTAAGGTCTGTTGCCACTCAATCAAGGAAACTTGACTTGAGAAGAGCAGACTTTGCAAGCCTTCGTGCTGGGCTGACTGATGTAAGGCTAGCGGTATGCGAAGAGGTTGAGGATTCATGGAACAATTTCAAAAATATATTCATGAGTCTTAAATCAAGTTGCATCCCTCTGAAATGCCTCCGTCGGTCTTCTGTTCAACCAAAGTGGTTTAATCGAGAAATCGGCCAACTGCTTAGGGAGAAGAGAAATGCGTACCGGCGATCGAAGATCTCGGGTGCCTTTGACGAGTACCGGAGGCTAGCCAGGAGAGTGAAGTCCAGCATAAGGGCGGCTAAGCGTACTGAGGAACTCCGAGTGGCGAGACTCTGCAAGAAGAATCCCAAGGAGTTCTTCGGCTATGTAAATAGCCGTAAACCAATCCATCGTAGGATTGGGCCCTTAGTGGACGAGGAGGGTGCATTAACTCAGTCAGATGCAGAAAATGCTAACCTTCTCAATGACTACTTCTCCTTAGTGTTTACTAAAGAGTGTGGTCCCATCCCCCAGCCTACGGATTCCTACTCGGGGGAAAAGCTGGAGGCAATGGACTTCACCGAAGGAGAAATAAAGAAAAAGATCGCTGACCTAAAGACGAATAAGTCCCCTGGACCGGACGGGTTTCTACCCAAGGTGTTAAAGAAAGTTTGCGATGAAGTATCACGACATCTGTGCGCTATCTTTAACATGTCAATCCGGACCGGATGCGTTCCTAGAGACTAGCGTAAGGGGGAGGTGACTCCGATCTTCAAGAAAGGAGCCCCCAGCCATCCGTCAAACTACCGACCTATCAGTCTGACTTCGATAGTCGGTAAACTCATGGAAAGCATCATGGTGGACAAAATGACGTCGTATTTAGAGTCAAACCTGCTACTGAGGAATTCCCAGCACGGCTTCCGAAGGCAACGGTCATGCCTGACGAACCTTGTGGAATTCTTCCACTTCGTGTTCAGTGAGCACGATCGGGACAAGGCAGTTGATGTGGTCTACCTAGACTTTCAGAAAGCCTTTGATAAGGTACCACACCGCCGCCTTCTCCGGAAAGTGCGAGCGCTGGGCATAGACGGAAAGGTAGCCGGCTGGATCGAGAACTGGCTAAGGGGCAGACGGCAACGGGTGGTGATAAATGGACAGTCTTCTGAGTGGGTGCCCGTTACTAGCGGGGTGCCTCAAGGTTCTGTCCTGGGACCACTACTATTCATCATCTACGTCAACGACATGGACGGTGACATGGTTGCCAAGATTTCTAAATTTGCCGACGATACCAAGCTTGGTATGAACGTTGCAAAGGATGGAAATACTGCCCGCCTGCAGGAAGATCTTGTGAAGATTGGGGAGTGGTCGGACACGTGGCAAATGCCTTTTAACTTGGGGAAATGCAAAGTGATGCATATCGGCCACAGAAACCCCCAATCCCAGTATATCCTTAAGGGCACTGCTATGGAATCCACCAACACTGAGAAGGACATGGGTGTAACAATCACTAGTGACCTCAAGTTCTCGAAACAGTGCATTGAGGCGGAGAAAAAGGCCCAAAGGATGCTAGGCTATATTAAGCGCCAGTTTGGTTATCGGAACCAGGAGATTGTACTGTGCCTGTACAACTCACTTGTCCGACCGCACCTGGAGTATGCCGTACAATTTTGGAGTCCTTCATTGCGAAAGGACATCGCGAGATTGGAACGCGTACAAGCTAGGGCAACCAAACTGATTCCCTCTATCCGACATAAAAGTTATGAGGATAGACTAAGGGAGTTAGATCTGTTCTCGCTGGAAACCCGTAGACAGCGAGGTCAGCTCATCGAAGTTTTCAAAATGCTTCGAGGGTTTGACAAGGTTGACTACCGGGATATTTTCACACTGAGTGAGAACAGAACGCGCAATCACGGCTTCAAACTTGAACTGAAGCGTTACAACCACAATATGTGTGGAAATTTTTTCACCTACAGTATCTGCGGTAAGTGGAACGCACTTCCAGTGGAAGTTGTCAACAGTGAATCTGTTGACCAGTTCAAGTCAAGACTAGACAAGGTCTTGAAAAGTGGCCGTTTAGGGACGCAAAACAATTGAACAGTCATGTGCCTGCTCGATTGATAGTCCAAAGGTACCCTCTTTCAATGGACCGTAAGGTCTCCTAGGGTACTTACTTTCCTTGTTACTTGTTACTCTATCTATGTAGCCTTCTCTCCTCACGCTCAATCAATCTAGCTTTCTCTACACTTATTCTATCTATCTAGCGCTCTCCTCCTTCGCTCTATCTTGTTCTCTCGTCTCGCGCTCTAGCTCTCTACCTCTATCTTCCCGATATCTTTATCTAGCTCTCTCTCCTTTCTTTTTCTATTTATCTAGCTCTTCCTCTCCCACTCTATCTGGATCTCGATTTATTGTGTAGCTCTCATCTACCCTTGATCCTCCTCTATCTATCTATCTAACTCTCTCCTCTCTGCCTCAATTTCTCTCTTCTATCGCTCTTTCTATTTTACTATATCTTCTATAGTTCTATCTATATCACTGGTTGCCAAAGTCCTAACACACAGACTAGCACAAACACTTGGCTGAAATCAGCAGACCGTCCAATAAATTGCAGCTAACTAATTAATACAAATTACCTCCCACATGAGGTCCATAGAGTACTAAAAAGCCATCAACTCAGTAAACACCGATTCAGTTCTCAAGGCTCTGCAGGACCAGCAACAAATAGATTAAAACGCTCTTCTAAGTATGTATATAATGACACAACCCTCACGTTTTTAGTTCTTTTTAAGAAAGTGCAATTAGGGGTGACGACCACATTTTAGAACAGGTATAAGAATACTTAGGACAACTTGTGACACCTAATGGAAGCATGAGAAGGGATTTTTTTTTTACACATGGTGGTAACATGGGAAATGACAACTTGTGACACCGGATGAGAGAAAGGAAAGGACAACTTGTGACACCTGGTGGGAGAATGAGGAAGCACAATTTGTGACGCCTGATGAGAGAGTGAGAAAGGACAACTTGTGACACTTTATGGGAGAAAGGTAAAGGACAACGTATAGCAATGATGGGAAACCGGGAAAGCAAATTTTGTGACACTTGGGGAGAGGGTGAGAAAGGACAACTCGTGACACTTGATGGAAGCATGGGAAAGGACAACTTGTGATATTTGATGGGAGAATGGAAAAGGACAACTTTTGACAGCAGATGGGAGAATGGAAAGGGACAATTTGTGACACCTGATGGAATAAAGGAAAAGGACAATTTGTGACACCTGATGGGAGAAATAGAAATGAAGATTTGTGACACCTGATGGAAAGATGGGAAATGACAACTTGTGACACCTGATGGGGGCAAGGAAAAGGAAATAAGAACAAAATTTGGTTGGTGAACTTAATGAAAGCTCAGCTACATCTTCGTAAGTGACATGACTCAACGCTTAAAAGACTAAATATTTAATCCATGTATCTTATCAGTCCTTTCTTATGAAAGTAAAATTGGGTAAATAGAGATATGAATATAATGAGGACAACTCAGAGACGTAGACGATGCATGTTAAGAATAACCAAAACTCGTAAACACCATGGAAGCAATACATGGGTATGAGCAAACACGGGTAACATATATAATAAAAAGAATAAAATTTCTGAAGTGAAGATGCATTGTAGAAGAAACGATCCGAAGATGGATAAAATATATCCTCATAAAGATGCCCAGAAAACGACCTTGTACTCGTAGAAGGAGAAAGGAGGAAATTCAGTTAATGGTTGGAGACCTTTGTCTTTCACTTGGACCAGCCGCAATAATAATAATGATATTATTATTATTAATAATGATAATATTAATAGTGATGATAATAATAATAAAATTATTTGGTGCAGGGAGAAGGGGCATTTTACCATCACTCTTCCCTCTTTTCGTGGTATGTTTGTCCGAGTGGGGGCTACAGTTTAAATGGGATCCTAACTACCCGTATCCCCACTGCATGGCACCCGCCGTGGATTGGCCTCGAAACGGGACTCCATCCGGCGACTAAACACACCCGATTAGCTTAACCTCCCACCATAATAATAAAAATAAACCTTTGATGTCCCCTCCCCCCATCGACATAGGGGTATCAGGTGTAGTATAGTGAACCAAGATAGAGCTCACATCTGGCATATGTACCCTCCTGTCCCCAACGCAAGGAGAAGGGGATCTACCTTAATTGTGGAGGTCGACGGCTTTGAGAGAGTTTTGTGCCCTTCGATTTATGAAGAGATGAGGACGGAAGGAGGTCAAAAGTCAGAGGGATGCGGGTCATTATCTCTTCTAAATAAAGGTGCTGCTATCAAACAGGCGGAAATTCCCCTCTGATATCGCCGAGAGTCGTTTTTTATCGGAATTTGAACCCAATCTTAATTAATGTCTATATAATAATCTAAAGAGTTAATCTGATAGGCCAATCAAACACACCTATTGGATAAAGATCTCAGAATGTTCGATTGTCGGATTGAATACAGCCACTGAACTTTTAAATTAGATCATTAGACACAGTCTCTGAACTGCTAGTTTTTTTTTGTTTTTTTTAAGGGGCTATCTGGCGACTTCTGAACTGCTAGATTGACCTATTGACTACTGTCCTTTTGCCGTTACCTTGGCCTATTGGCTACTGTTCTTTTGCCGTTACCTTAGCCTATGAACTGTAGGATTGACCTATTGAATGCATTACTTGGACTGTTAATTCGGCCTGTTTTATATAGGCCAGGGAATGTCATATTGTCTTAATGAATACAATCCTTGAACTGGCAGGTTGGCCTATTGAATATAGTCTCATGTCGCAGCTGGGGAGCCTACCCCAGGCGCGAAGTGTAAGATGGGAAATAACCTGTTAGAAAATAAAGAAGCGCGGAGTGGTGGCGAAATACGAACAACTGACACATGTTAGTGAGATCAATGGTTGAGGCTTAATCTATTCGGCTATCCCAAGCCCTAAAAAAGACTAAGTTCAAACAGAGCTTGTAAGCCGTCCGCTTCTCTCTCACCTCACACCTTGATGGGTGCGTTCGCGAACGGATCGTCTCAAGAGCCCAAATCAATAGTTCACAATCGCTTGCCGACTGCTCGCCCTACTGACCCCAATATCATTGTTAGAAAACATCGGCCCTGACCATGAACTCGATTCTGTTCCTGTCCTATCGCGGAGTTTAATAGGGGTGGAATTTAGCCAACTTCCTTCAATGTGACCCCAATTGGCCGTCAATTGGGCCAGGTGGCCACAATTCGGTCACTGGAAGAAACTCACCCGGTCGCGTAACGGAAGCAACCAACCACATCCTGGCCTTATCTACGACCCCCTCTCGGGGCTCATGGACGGAGTTGTGTGCACGTGTGTGATGGGAAAAACCTGTGCACTCCACGAGTGTCTGAAGGAGATCAGGAGCAGAGAAAGAAGGACAGTATTTTTGCCTTAAATTCACCTTAGGTAGAGAGAGAGTAAGAGAATCAGGAAGAGAAAGTATATATATATATATATATATATATATATATATATATATATATATATATATATATATATATATATATATATATATATATATATATATATATATATATATATACACACACACACTAGCGGCCATAATATAAGGGCCAGTGTATTTAAATATTTATTACAAAAGTATAATAAAAGGTTGAGACTATATATTATACATATATTTAGATATATCTAATATCTATCTTTCGTGGAATTTTCAAGTGAATGAAAGAAATAAGTTAGGAAATAAACAAACTATCTTCTAAATTGCAGCGGCCAAAAGTTAAGGGTCAGTTCGAAAATGTAAAATGGAACAAGAACAAAAAAGAAACCAATTCTATTAATATTTTGGTAAAATCCCTTTACAAGCAATAAATTCTCGACATTTGGTACTACAGGACTGAATTGATTTCTTGCAAAATAATGGAGTAATATTGTCCCATTCGTTTTTAATTAATTCCCAGAGTTCATCTTGGTTCTTTGGATCTCTCCTTCGCGCCCCATCTCCAATAATCTTCCAAACGTTTTCTATAGGGTTGAGATCGGGACTTTGAGGAGTCCAGTCCATGAGATCAACCCTTTTATCATTCAATAAAATCTTCGACTCTCTTCGCAGTGTGGCAGGGAGCGTTTTCCTGCACGAAGATAGGAGGTTGAACTGACGAGGATCGGAGATGTGGAAGGGCAGGCTGTCTAATAATCTGATTGTAGATTTCAGCATTGATATTCCCTTGTAGGCGAATAAGTGGACCAGGACCAGCAGCAGATATCACTTCCCATACTATTACACAACCTCCTCCATATTTCACAGTCTTCTTCAGATATGCACGATAACCTTTCGCCACATCGTCAGACGTACATCCCGCCATCAAAACCAATCACATTAAACTTCGATTCATCGCTAAAATGAACCTGCGCCACTGTTCTTCTGTCCAAATGGCATGTTTGTGAGCGTAACGAAGACGGGCTCTTTGATTCTTCTTGGGGATCAGAAGTTTCTTTGCCGGTGCTCGAGCAAGCAGCCCAAAACCTCGTAACCTCCGGAAAACTGTTTTGCGCGATACGTTGGCAGCAGAGGTGGAGCTAAACTCGCGGGATATCTAAGCACTCTTAAACCTACCCTTCAGTGACATTCTAACCATAATACGATCCTGTCTTGGTAACGTTTTACGAGGTCTACCGGTTTGAAGTTAGCATATGTCGATCCTGATGACTTAAAACGAGCTACAATTTGTTGCGCAACACTTCTAGACCTTCCTACAGTAGTTGCTATCACATAATTTGACTTACCCTCTTGGTGAAGACACACAATCTTTTGTTTTTCTCACAAGCCGCCATGTTGACAGTTGAATGTTCCAATAATGTATGATCATAAGAAGTAACCTTTAGCACATCAACAGTCTCTTAAACAAAAATACCTCGGTTGGTAGTTCATTTTTTACAAGTGACCCTTAACTTTTGGCCACTGTAATTTAGAAGATAGTTTATTTCTTCATAACCTACCAAATATTTAATCCATTTGTACGAAATTTGTACGAAAGATAGATATTAGATATATCTAAATATGTGTATAATAAACTCACCGGACAAAATATTAGTCACCTAGGGAGAAAAAACATAATTTAACATCTGAAGCGTGTGGGAACCTTAGGTAGCCGAGACGCGTAGCTTAGTTTACGTCGAAACGTTAGTTAGGCTTTATTCGTGTTGCGGACGGCGTGAAGATCTGTAGATAGCAAATCAGATCTACTTAAAATCGGCCGGAAAAGCGACGTCATGGAATGTCAAAAAGGTGTGATTGCATTTGGCAGTGTTGCAACGAGTACGGTCATCCTGATTTACAAGCAATGGCAGAACTCCCAAAATGGGAAAAACTATCGCCAGAATTGCGGACGGAAGAAGGTGTTGACAGATAAGGACCGTTGTAGAATCTCCAGGCTTGTAATTGCAAATCGATTTGCTTCGAGGCAGGAATTGCTACAAAACCTCAATTCTGGTTCTTCACCACCCATTTCAGAAAGAACATTACACAGGGAATTCCATGACATGAACATATGGAGCAAAGTGGCGTGCAAGAAGCCCTTACTATGGTTACAAGTGACTAATCATTTGTCTGGTGAGATTATATAGTCTCATCGTTTTGTTCAACTTCTATAATAAATATTTAAATACACTTGTTCATATTGACTCTTATATTATGGCCTCTATTGTATATACTATCAAGTCAATGCAGTTAAGTAAGAAAATAGTAAGAATTCTTTGATCCGTTAGAAAAGACTCCTGGAGTTTCTCAACCCTCTTCAGGAGCGCCACTCATAGGACTGGGCGACCATCCATTGGCCCTGATCTAACCGCATTAATATGTTCGTTATTGTTCACTTTTGTAAAAAAAAAAAAAAAAACAGGGCGAAAAAATCGCCAGAAGACTCATATTTCTCGTTTTAGTTAAAGTAAACGCTATCTCTCACAAAAAGGCTTCTTGAAATTTCTCTTTTAGATAAATGGATAGTTTGGCCAGTCATACGAGTTGCGCTAATGAAGAGGTTTGAGGAACTGCAGATTTTTCTAACGGATTAATGAAATCTTACTATTGCCCTTACTGAGCCGTATATATATATATATATATATATATATATATATATATATATATATATATATATATATATATATATATATATATATATATATATATATATATATATATATATGGCCTTTTGAGGGTGTTAGGACAAGTTAGGACAAGTCAGGACCTGCAGCCGCACGCTCCTGCCTCTTCTATTTAAGAAGCAGTAGCTGATCGCAGATCGTCAGTCACAAATTTGTCAACAATGGATAAGGTTGAGCACCGCGCAGTGATCAAATTTTTGACCAAGGAAGGCAAGAATGCAAAAGAGATCCATGAACGCATGGTTGCAGTGTACACCGACACCGCCCCTTCCTATGCAACCATTGCTCGTTGGAATAGGGAGTTCCGTCATGGTCGTGAGTCCCTTAAAGATGACCCCCGTCCAGGACGCCCGTCAGACGTGACCAACAAGGACAATGTGGCCCGTGTGGAGAGGATGATCCTCGAAAATCGACGGGTAAAGGTCGAAGAAATCGAGCGAGAACATGGAATATCACATGGAAGTGTTATCAACATCATCCACGACAATTTGGCCATGACCAAGGTCTCTGCCTGTTGGGTCCCTAGAAACCTCACGCCCAATGATCGACTTCAACGTCGTCAAAGTCCACAAGTCCAGAGTTGCACAAGCTGCCGTGCGCGAGTGCGGATTCGAGGAGCTCAACTATTTCCCCTACAGTCCAGATCTGGCCCCTAGCGACTACTTTTTATTCCGCCAGCTCAAAATTGAACTGCGTGGACGCCAGTTTGGGGACGATGAAGATTTCCAGCTCGCCGTCCAGGACTGGATTGAACAACAGTCGAGATATTTCTGGTTGTCGGGAATTCGAAGCCTCAGGGACAAGTGACGCAAGTGCATGGAAGTCGAGGGTAGTTATATGGAAAAATAATAAGACACTTTTCCCCATATCTCGTTTCCTTATATCCGAATTGCAAAACTTATTGACTGCCCATCGTATATATATATATATATATATATATATATATATATATATATATATATATATATATATATATATATATATATATATATATATGTGTGTGTGTGTGTGTGTGTGTGTGTTGTGTGCGTGGGGACAGAGAGAGAGGTACATGGTGACCATAAATCTATGGGCTGATGATAGTGGACTGGTTTAATGATGGGATAGTGTACATACGTGTAGTAGTGATAAATGTTTTCATTATAGCGGTGTGTTTCTTATATGGATGATATGTAAGCTAATGTAATGGTATCCCAATAATCTCGTCAACCTTAAATATGTACAAGGGCCGGAAGCGTGTATTGTAAACCTCCATGACCTAGTTCGTACACTGAGCGCAAAGGTACGAATTGAATTCCCGCGAAAGTTACGTCATTTCGCACCGATTACGTCACGCCAAAAAGAGGCTCCTTATGTCAGAGCGACTGGCACTTCCACTCTTTCCCCGCACGGTCAACGTCGCCTTCCAAGAATGCCACACTGGTACCACGCCACCAGAACACAATGGCCCTAGTCATTGAAGACCACATCTGCATACACAAGAAACACGAATAAACAAAAAACAACACAACTCCTTAGTGAACTGGAGAAGGTATATGTGTGTTATTGTGATGTAAATTGTTTACATTGTATTGTATCTAAATAAACCCTCTTGGGTAAGGGATAGGGCTTGGCAGGGGGAGGGGGGGGGCTTTGTGGCCCTGTTTCTCATTTTTGTATCTTGTTTTCTTGTAAATAAAGACAAAAGCCCTTGGAATCTCTCTTTCTTTACTGCCTGACGTGGTTTTGCTACTACGTACCACGCATTTTGCTACTCTGTTCTTCTTCTATTTAATTGGGAGACGAGAGGAAGAGCTTGGTGGGCCCCGGTGGACCCAGGACCCTCCCTTTCATTTCTTGTGTGTGAGTAATCTGCCCATGCGCCAATTCCTGTGTGTTTTGCGCCCTTACAATCGCCACTCCATTCCCCCACTGCCTTTTGATAGCTGATACTTCATCATCATCCATACCTCCTCGTCATTCACCTCTTTACCACACTGTGGTTGGCGCACATCAACGCTATTTTGGGTATGGTTGGCGGGGCTTGTGATTGAAATTTGACTCAACGGCTGACAAGTTACCATCATACCCACACCACATCAAGCCCAAGCCCCCACCCCACCCCGCTAGACATATGGGTATCAAGTGTAGCGTAGCCAACCAGAATGCAGTTGGCATCTGAAAGCTGCGCCCTCCTTACCCCAAAGCAAAGAGTCTACTTTAATTGTGGACGTTGACAGATTTTAGAGAGTTAAGTGACCATACCCCAATGCCGGGTATGGGAATCTGTAATAATTGTGGAGTTGGACAGGTTTTAGAGAGTTGCGTGCTCCCCTTTCCCGAGTGCCCTACGTAATTACCTCTTTAAACAACTCTAGTCTATATTATACACACATTTTCATTTCATCTAACCAAATAATGAAATTCAAATAAAGATCAGAATGAAAAGTGATGGCAATCCACAGGGCACCAAGAGTCGGTTCTCGTTGTAGGGCTGGTGGAGAGCTGGTACTGTGTTTTGCCACCCCACCCCAAGCCATTGGAGAACCCTTCGTGGCCCGGAGGAGTGTCACTTATTTCACTTATATGGGAACCCATTTGGAAGGGTTCGGAACGGAAGAGTGATGTACCTTGTGTGCGAAAATAAGGGGATAGTGCAGCGGTGTTATGACTGGTTATATGTTTATAGCATAAGATGGAGCTGCCTGTTTTTATGTGTCAGACTTTACGCATCGCCTGAGTGACGGCAGCTCCCAGACAAACGCCGAAATTACTCTGTCGTCTCTCGTCGGGAATCAAATCCGGTACCCAAGGAGATGAAATCCAACGTCTCAACCACTCGGCTACCGAAAGGCCTTTGCGTTTCCAGTAAATAATAGACCCTGCCCCCTTTCACCCTTCCCAACACAATTTTGTGTCACTAATACCCCCCTCAGACCCGCCCCCTCCTCAAAACACTTAGATACAATATTATTTTTTTAAACTAAGGGAAAACCAACGAGGGCACCTGTTCTAGAAAGTTTATAAGGATAGTTCTGTAAATAAAGTGGCAAGGTTAGGAGAAGTGAAATATGCGTAAAATATAAATATACACAGATCCATTTGCGGGAGTTGGGGTCGGGAGGACACGCCATTCTCCCTCCAGATGTCAGCTGCAGCACGCTCGTATTTGCTACACCTGGCATCCCCTTGCGGGGGCTTGAACGATGTGGTAAAATATCGGTGTTCGGGCATTGCAATCTCACTTTGCTATCACTTCACCCCTTCCATCTTTATTCCACTCCTATTCCCCCGATAATGGCTGCTCCCTGTCCATTTTCTCAAGAGGAGAAGACGTTGCGGTGGGAAGTTGCCCCGCCCTCAGAGGTGGATAGTGGAGTAATCCAATGAGGAAATAAAGAGGGGGAAACTATCAACCCACAAAACCGGGGAGTAATAAGGCATTTTAAACCTACCAGGAACCAGTTTGAACAAATAACATATGTACCCGGTGGTACTTAAACCCCATGACCGGGAGAAACGGGGGTCCTAACCCCCAGGGCAGTCGTAAAGTCCACCCTTCATAGAAGTTCAATAGTCGTTTTAAGGTGATTACATTTATTTGTCTGTCTGTCCTCGCCACACTCCATTGGCATGGCGACCGCGGCGTTACTTCTTTAAATACGCATAGCTTTCGCCTTGAACCGCGCCCGGCTCGCAAGAAAATAGAAGCACCAACGCGGGTGTTTGATTTTATTTTTTTTTTTTTTTTTAAGAGCTCATCTGGCGACTGCCTACTTGGGCATTAGTCGCCGTATTAAAACTGGCCTAGTTCTAGGCTACTTTAAAATGAAATTAAAGAAAGAGAAAAAAAAACAACACCCCAAAAGGGGGAAAGGAAGCAAGCTGGTGCGTCGGGGAGAGGTCCCCCCGGCGCAGGAGCGTGCAACTAAAGAAAAAAAAAACAAAACAAAAAAAAAATGCAAAAAAACAACAAAAAACAACAACAAAAAACAAAACAAACAAACTTTGCTTAAATAATAGGGAGAAGGCCGGCCTCCCCCAAGAAGTCAACAAGTCCACAAGTCAGTGTGCACGAATTTGTCCCGAGCACAAGGGACAGGCGGTAGCGACCCCGCCCATCCCGGTACTGGGACAGGTATCGTGCGCGAAGATCACCCAGACTGGGACATTCGACAAGAATGTGCCGAACAGTCTGGGGGACGACGCAGTCGTTGCAATAGGGCGCAGGCGAGCGCTCCATCAGATAGCGATGCGTCACACGAGTGTGTCCGATTCGAAGACGACAGAAAGCAACTTGAAGCCGCCGCGGCATTGGGGGATAGGTCCATGGGAACAGTCGCGGCGCAATGGCACGCAACTTTAAGTTCCCTTCGACCGTCTCCCATCTTCTTTGCCAAGCAGTCCGAAGAGCTGCCCGTATTCCTGCCATGTAGTCGGTGTGAGGAAGAGCGAAACGCTGGTCCGGTCGCAGAGTCCTCGCGGACTCTTTGGCGCCCTCATTCCCCGCAATTCCTACATGTCCAGGAACCCAGCAGAAGATAATCTCGACATCTGCCCGGCTCGCCAAAACCGTGGCGTCACGGATATCGCGAACCAGGGGATGCGGAGATTCCAATGCCCCGAGAGCACTCAGGGCGCTTTGTGAGTCGCTATAGATCACAATCCGGTCTCCGAACCGGGCACGTCGCGTAATCTCCCGTACCGAGTGGTGTATTGCCACCAGCTCGGCCGTGAAGACAGACGCAGCGCCTGGTAGAGCCCCGCTGACTTCAAACAGAGGGGATACGGCGTGGAAGCCGACCCCCTCTTGGGACTTGGAGCCATCCGTATACACTGGCACGGTACCAGCGTGACACGATGTGTGCTCCAAAAAGGTCGAACGCAATACTCCCGGCGCAGTACAAGCTTTGAGAGCAGAGGCGTGGCGACAAATAGCCAAATGTGGTACCCTCCAGGGTGGCGTCCTGGGCAGAACCAGGGGCGCCACCGGCCCGAGAGCTATATCTACCTCTCGAGGGAGTTTCCTGGCCCTAAACCCAAAGGGCTTAGGGTATGACTGGCGTCTCTCGGCGGCATAGGCACCATCGAGATCAGCTGCGGATGCAGTGAGAGCTGTTGGCGACTGAGGGAGGCGCTGGGCTCGCGCGTACAGGCGAGTGATGCACTGCACGCGGCGCAGAGCGAGTGGCATCTCCCCAGCATCGACCAACAGGCTCTCAATGGGGGAAGTGCGGAAGGCACCGGTCGCAAGGCGAAGGGTGGTGTGGTGGATTGAATCCACCTTCCGCAATAAACGCTCGGCTACGGATGCATAAAACTCGCATCCGTAGTCGAGCTTCGAGCGAACAAAGGATCGATAAAAAAGTAAGGCGGTAGCCCTATCAGCGCCCCAAGCGCTGAACGTCACGGAACGGAGAATGTCCATGGCGCGGGTACAAGAGACCCTAAGGCTGCGAATATGAGCCTCCCAGGTGAGGCGTCGGTCGAATACAAGACCAAGGAAACGGTGCGACTCAACCACATCCAGGCGCACCCCATTAAGAAACAAATCTGGGTCGGGGTGAAGCCGTGGATGGCGGCAGAAGTGCACCACCTTAGTCTTGGCCAAAGAAAACCGAAACCTGTGCGCTTCGGCATAGCGAGAGACGCGGTTCAATGCCTGTTGGAGTCGACGCTCCAGAGTTGGCATCTGGGCCGCGCCAAAAGAGATCGAAAGGTCGTCCACGTAGAGCGTAGCGAGAACATCTTCCGGCAGCATTGAGGTGATGACGTTGATGCTCAGGGCAAAGAGTGTGACACTGAGGACACTTCCTTGCGGGACACCCTCTTCCTGCTCCTATGGGCCGGAGAGGGCTCCCCCCACCCGTACGCGGAATCGACGATCTCGCAAAAATTCAGATATAAACATTGGGAGGCGTCCCCTCGCCCCCATCGTGTGAAGAGTCTCCATGATACCGTATCGCCATGCGGTATCATAGGCCTTCTCCAGATCAAAAAACACCGTGGCGTAGTGCTGTCTACAAAGGAAAGCCTCGCAGACGGCATTTTCCAGTCGGAGCAGGTCATCCGACGTGGAGTGAAACTTACGGAAGCCGCACTGTGCAGAAGACAGATGGCCTCCGCTGTCCAGGAAATAGGCTAATCTAACATTTACCAATTTCTCCATCAACTTGCACACGCAAGAGGTTAGAGAGATTGGGCGGAAACCGATCGGAGTGGAGTGATCTCTCCCCGGCTTGCGAAAGGCGAGCACAGTAGCGATTCGCCAGGAGTCTGGGAGGAGACCTTCCACCCAGATCCTGTTGAACAAATCTAACAGAAAGGCCATGCCTCGCTCACCCAGGTGTCGAAGCATGGCGTACGGGACATCGTCCGGACCATGGGCGGTGTCCGCGCACGAAGCGAGAGCGGAACGCAACTCACTCACAATAAACTTGTCGTTGAAGGGTTCTCCGCCTCTGGAGGTAAAGTCCAGCAGGCGGCCTTCCGCGACATCACGACGTGCATTGAATGCTGGCGGAGCAGCATCACGGCTAGAGAATGCGGAAAAAGCGGTCGCTAAGGATTCCGTCACGGACGCGGGGTCCGAGATTGCGGTCCCATTCTCCTGGAGAACGGGAGGGGGGTCCTGCGAGAACTTGCCCCGAATCCTTTTGACTCGCTTCCACACCTCAGCTAAAGGGGTCTTCCCGTTAAGTGAAGACACGTATGCCCGCCAAGAAGAGCGGCGGGCGTGCTTCGAAATATACCGGAACCTAGCCCTAGCCCGACGAAATTCAGCGACAGTGAAATCGTTCGGGCGGCGCTTATAGCGCATGTAGGCATAACGCTTCTGTTTCAGGGCCGTCTCACACTCGGCCGACCACCATGGGAGTGGTCGGCGTGCAAAACGGCCAGACGTCCTAGGAATAGTAGTCAGGCCCACGACGATGAGGTTGCTGGAAAAGAACTCAACACCCTCATCTACCGACCTAAACTTCTCGACTGAGATAGAGAATTCAGTCATTTCCTGAAATGCAGGCCACCGCGCCCGCGCCAAGCACCACCGAGGTGGTCTCTCAGGCGGCAGTTGCCCTGAAAATGATATTTGAATGGGAAAGTGATCACTACAATGGAGGTCATCGACCACCCCCCAATCAAAATCAGGCTGTGCATCCGAAGAGCACAAAGATAGGTCAAGGCAAGAAAATGAAGCGGTTCTGGGACAGTGATGCGTAAACTCATCCACGTTTAGGACACCCATCTCAAGCTCTTCGATCAGATCGGCAAGGACTTGTCCCCTGGGATTTATGGAGTAATCTCCCCAGAGAGGATGCCTGCCGTTCAGATCTCCAAGCAAGAGATAGGGCCTCGGCAACCGTGCCACGACGCGGCGGAAGTCCCCCGCGTCGAAGTCAGCTGACGGTGGAATGTACGCAGAAATGATAGTATACCTCCTATCCAGGTGTAGCTGCACAGCTACTGCCTCAAAGGAGGTATCTAAAGAGAAAGGAAGAACAGAGACATCATGCCGGGTGTAAACCGCGCATCCCCCAGCCCGGCCATCCCGCGGTGGTGGGGTCACAAGACCCTTATACCCCGGGAGGGCAGGCAGGGGGCACGCGCCTAGCATGGTCTCCTGCAAAAAAATAGCTAACGGGGAACGGGACGAGGCGAGCCTCCGCAGCTCCTCCCAGTTGGCCCGGAGTCCACGGCAATTCCATTGAAGGAATATACCCTCCAGGCCTAGCTCGGAGGAGACGCGGGGGCCCTCCTCGAATTAAAGACCCTCACGGGAATGGCCGTACGCTTCCTGGGGGCAGAACCCCGGGCGCTGTTGGCCGGACAAAGCGCTGGAGGCGCTGTCGCCTTCGAGGACTTATTGGGGGAGGTTGGGCTCGCCATGCGAGTCTTTTCCTCCCTCCGCCTCGAAACCTTAGGCGGGCGCTGCGGCTTCGGAGGCGGGGGGGCCTCTTTTCGAGGAACCACCGTCTCCGAGCCACTCGCTCCACCTCGGGGCGTGGGCGAAGGAGCCGAAGCTCCTTTGTTGCTGTCCTCCTTTCGGGGGACAGCTTTAGGAACCCCTGAAGATGGCCTAGCGACCATCTTCAGGGGTGTTGCCTCCTGTGAGTCTAACGACTCGGTGGAGGCGCGTGGCCGTTTCGCTTGCGGGAAACGGTCACGCTGGGGGAAGAGGGGGGAGCCCTGGTTTTAGCCGGGGCTGGGTATGAACCCTTTTTGCCGCCAGCTTTACCAGGGGAGCGCCCGGGTTGGGTAGAGCCCGCAGAAGGGCTCCGAATGGGCGCGGAAACAACCGTGCTCGTTGGCCTGGATGGGCCAGGAGCAGAGGGTGCCTTTCTAACTACTGAGGCATATGACGTCCCAGGCAGAGCTGGGCGCGCCAGGACCAAGTCCTTAGCCTCGCGGAATGAGAGTCTATCCTGGGCCTGAACGGCCAGGATTTCTTTTTTAAGGAGATATGCACCACATTGCTTCGAAGAAGCAGGGTGCGGCTCTCCGCAATTGACACACTTGGCCACACACGATTTGGACTTATCGTGTGCGACCTTGGAGCAATTTACACAGACTTCGGGTGACCCCGACTTTGCACGTCTACATGAGCGATTCGTATGGCCGAAGCAGTGACAGTAATAGCACCGCCGCGGCAGTGGCACGAATGCCTTCACGCGGTAGCGGTACCAACCGGCACGCACCGACTCAGGGAGCTTGTCACAGTCGAACGTGACGAAGAGTGTAGGGGTGGGTCTCGAAGCCCCTCCCTGTTTTCTCATCACACGTTCGACCTTGACCGCCCCATGGTCGGCCAGCTCTAGGGTGATGTCCTCAATGGAGTAGTCAACGAGTTCCCTCGCATAAACTACTCCTTTCACAAAGTTCATGGTAAAGTGCGGCGTCACACTCACCGGGGTGCCATGAAGTGTCCGAAGAGCACTTATCTTGGCCGCCTCGGCGGAATTCGCCGCATTCGCCAGAAGGCTCCCGTCCGAGAAACGGGTCACCTTCGGCTCTCTACCAATTGCACTAGCTAATCCTCTCCTCTGATGGATCATGTTGCCCTTGGACAACATGGTGCCATCAGTGGAGCGAATAATGAGGAAGCGTTTGAAGCCAGCGGGCTCGAAAACGCCAGGTAACCTCTGAATGAGGGGCCCCGATGTCATCGAGGCTCCGCCCTGTGCACTTTTGGTGTTAGTCTTGGTCAGGGGCTCTGCAAACGAGGGGGTAGAGGGGCCGGATGTGCCGATCTTGGATTGGTCGCCTACCAAAGTGGCAGCAGACCCATCCGTCCCCGCAGCCCCCGCGGATGGAGAGGAGCCCCGAGTCTTTTTCGTCTTTTTAGTCTTTTTTGTCTTTTTCTTTTTTCGAGAGGAGGGCGGGGAATGAACCCGCTTTTCACCTCCGCCGGCAGAAGCCCCCAGGCCAGATGGACCGGCCTCAGCCAGGTCCCTCTCCGAAATGGAGAAGGTCCTGGTTGTCGTGGGGGCACCTGTCGGAGGATATTCCTCCCCTCCTTTTACTGCCTCGGAGCCCTCAGCCATTTGAGGAGGACCTTGCATAGGGGCGGATTCGGGTTCGGTGCTTGGCGCCGAGCCCGAATTCTCCCCCATGGAAGGCCCTACCGTCTGAGGCTGGGTCTCCTCAAGGACCATGTTTATCACAGGAGGGGCCTCCAGTTGGCCATCCCCTCCCAGGACATCGCAGGTCCCCTTGGCAGTGTCGCCAGTCTTGTGTGGGGAGGCACAGGCCTTGACCCCAGCAAGGTTTAAAATTCTTGCCAGCAGGTCTTTTGAGGGAAGCGACCGAAGGGGCCTGGCTTCCCTCTCCCCCCTAAGGGGGTTTGCCCTACCGAGCCGCTTTGATGGGGAGCGGCTGGCTAAGGGCTGCCTGCTGGCTTTCTTGGCAGTCCCCTTGGAAAGAAAAGAGGGGACTGCCGCTGGGAAAAGGGAGGTGCCCGAAAGCACCTCCAGAGAAGGGGGTGAGGGGGAGTCCCCTGCACCCGTAGGCGAAGGAGAGGAGTAAGCCTCCTCTCCGGTTAGAGAAATATGGAGGGTCCCCTGTGCAAGCACAGGGGGGGGAACCTCCATTTTTTTGCTGGAGCTGCCCGAGGGCGGCTCCGTCGATGGAACAGGGGAAGTTGAGGGTTGGGTTTGTTTTTTTTTATCATCATTGGGCATGGTGACCCTTTTTTAAACACGGGATGCAATCGCGCACACCTCTCGCAGTAGCCCGCACTGCGAGAGGTGCTTACAAGCCCGGCAGAGCCAGGCGCCGCTATTTGGGACCACCCCTCCCGCCTGGTGGCCTGGCAGTCCATCGGCATGGCGGCTCCACCTTGGACACGGCGTAAAAATTAATAGATTGTGAAGAGGAGAGGAAGGTATGGGTGGGGACGAAGCAGGTAGTTAAAAACCAGCCACCCCAGACCGGAGCTCAGGGGTTAGGGAACATTGTCCCCCACCCCCTCAGCCCCGATGCGGGACGGTTGGCTGAAAGGAAGGTCAGCATCTACCCTGTGAAATTAGAGGCTGACCAGAGAAAGTTGTGGGAGAGGTTGTGTGAAAAGAGAGGAAACAAGTGTTTTGAAGGAAGGAAGAGAGGCTAAGCTGGGGCCGGACGGAGCGCTGGATCCCGTCAGCACGGCGGCCAGAGTGGCAAATCGCCGCGCCCCTTACGGGGCGCGGGTGTTTGATCAGTCTCACATCCATAACACTACTTCAGAGAAAGAAACACCGGGTAGCAACTGTGGACCAAAGCTATTCACCAGTTCTCTGATTGGAGGAACGCTGATACACACCACTGAATGCAATGACTCGCATTCTCTTTCATCTCTTCACAACATTCTTCAAAATTCAATGATTCGTGATAAGAACTCAAAAATCATCTCTCGTCTCCCATTTTACGACATTTCGCCGAGCAAATAAAAGAAAAATAATGGGTTTTTCTAGTCCGTTGCATTCCGTTCTCCGTTGAAAAATGTCTTCTGTCAGAAGTTCAAAGCAGCGCGGGTGTGGAAGAATAATTGTTTCCCTGCATTGAGGAATTGACAGTGGCCTAAGGAATTAGGAGTCATTCTTGAAGCATAAACTGCTGCAGTTTATTTAGACACACTGCAGAACTTACTTGTTCGATAATGTTAAGATACAGCGTCTCTGGGATTCCATTCTACCATCTTCGCTAATGTGCTTGGCTCTCTGCGTCACTCTTCAACAGCGGTGTGGATCTGTGCATTATCGTTTTTGTATCCCGCTCCACCCTTTACCCTGGATAATTGAAAATAGCAAAATACTAAAACAGGATTAAGGGGGGCCATGATATGGTTGCCTCCATGCTTCACGGTGGGGGTCGGACAGTCGGGATTAAAAACCTTTTTGGTCTGCCTCCAGATGTAAACAAGCCCTGAGCATGAAAATTGTCAAAAATGAGAGGTTTGGCAATCGCACTCTTTTATTTCTACGGTCTACTTATCAGAAATATTTTTCCTTTGAATTTATTAGACAACATCTCTTAAGACGCAATTGTACTCGAATCATAGCACAACGCAGTAACTACGTGACCGCGAGATCAGCCATTCGCTTTGCAACAATTTCACCTCTTTGGAAAAATGAAAAGTCACTCATGTTAGCTCTAATTTTATACAAAGTTTGAGAAAAATAGTAAAACTTGAGTTTAATAATATTAGGTATGCGATGTCCGCAATGAATGTAAACACAATTTGTTGACAATTGTGGTTTTTATTTTTGTAAAATTGTTGATATATATATATATATATATATATATATATATATATATATATATATATATATATATATATATAGTACACTCACAAACTAGCGGAGGAGAGAAACAATAATATAAAAATCACACGGAAAAATGAAAAGAGGAATCCAAATACTTTCGAACTATATTTTGAAGTTCATTATCAAGGAATACATATAACAGAACGCAGCCATATATATATATATATATATATATATATATATATATATATATATATATATATATATATATATATATATATATATATATATACTACACAGAAAGGTAGGGAATACCCTTAATAGAAAAAATGAATAAGAATGAATTATACGGCATCTTGAAAATCGGCAGGTGCAAAATCCAACCGACAAAAAATATACATACTCACACAAACAAGGAAAATATGAATGTCTATGGAAAGGATTAAACGAACTGGCAAGATTAAGAGAGGGCGGAGAAAAAAAAGAAATTAAAGCTAAAAAGAAGGAATTATGTCGAAAAGATTATACAGTGAGACCATTGAATAATAAGCGATTAAAGACTAGGCCAAATTTTGTCTACTCACTATACAATAGCAAGCCGGGAAAAGTAGGAGTGAGAAAGAGAAGGGGAAGGAGATGAAAGAAGTAAATAAAAATCAAACAAACAAAATAATAGACTATGATAACATAATAGCATAAGAAAAGAAGTGCTCAAAGCTAATCAATAGCCTATGCGAAGCAATTCCTGTAAACATAAGTTTATGATTGGAAATAATTACATTTACTATGAGGGTTTTTTTAATTAAAGGATCGACTTTAAACAGAGCAAGAGAATATTCATGTTGGGAAAGCGACTAATTAATAAACATTCTACGATATTTTTTTATATAATCTTCTGAATGATAAATGAATTGGATGATTATTATCTGTTACTTTCTCCTCTTCTAATATTATATTTGTGTTGATTTAATCGGATAAAGCCTTTTCTGTTTGACCAAAATATGTTGTATTGCAAATTGAGCATTCGACTGAATAAACTGCACCAATTTTTGACTATGATTATGAACTAATAGTTTGTATAAATTAGATTCATATTTAAAAACATAAAAATTAAATTGTTTAAGGACACGTAGAAGGAAAGAAGAATAAGGCAAAACAAGAGAATTTTTATAATTAAAAACTGGAGGGCTTCTGTTCTGTAGAGGGTTTTTTTTTAGCAGAAATTAACGAAGTGAGAAGAAATTCTTGAAGGGGGGCAAAGAATGTGACGTATCTCAAAGATTATAGAAAAATGTATCCAAAAATTCAGCCCTGTGGTGGCCTAATGCGCTTAAAAACATAGAGGTAAATACAAAACGTTTAATTTTATAACTTTGGCCGGAATAAAAATGCATATACGAGCTAGAATTATTAGGATTGCAGTAAACAGCGTATTTAAAGTCTGTCGGTGACCTATGAATCATAAGAGGAAAGAAAGGTGTGGTACCATGATGTTCAAGTTCGTGGGTAATTTTTTTTTTAGAAGGAACTAGCGAATTAAAGTTATTAATAAAAATATTGACATCTTTACATTTAGGCCATAAACAAAAAATAAGTATCATCAATAGATGTAAACTAAATAATAAGATAATCAAGAATCTGGGGCAAGAAACTAGTCTAAAAAAATTCTATATAAATATTTATCTTTTTACTATCGGTTCATATTTTGTGAAGCGGTTCCCTACTTTTCTGTGTAGTCTATATATGGCTGCGTTCCGTTATTATATCTTTTCCTTGATAATGAACTTCAATATATCTATAATGTATATCTTCATGGGCGCGAGAGAATGATGAAATAAATCCAACACACCGCAAGAAAGAGAAAACGGAATAATTTTTCTTCGGAAATAAATATTTTCTACTTCGAAAAAATCCGAGCTGGGGTGGGATTCGAACCGTGCACATTGAGGTAGCGAGCACCGTTTTGATCTCAATCAAACCGCCCCTTAGACGACTCGACTACGCGGAAGACAAAAATCTTCCGAATAGAAAAGCTTTTAATGAACGCTTCGCATGGACGATCGAAATTGAGACAGAGAGAGAATTAAGTGGGAATTCAAAGGACAAAGGAGAAATTGAGTTAAACACGCGGCGAATACACAATGTATATCTCTCATGAGCGCGAGAGAATGATGAAATAAATCCAAACACACCGCAAAGAAACAGAAAATGGAATCATTTTTCTTCGAATCTCAACCCAGCTCGGATTTTTTTGAAGTAGGAAATAACTATTTCCGAAGAAAAATTATTCCGTTTTCTCTTTCTTGCGGTGTGTCGGATATATATATATATATATATATATATATATATATATATATATATATATATATATATATATATATATATATATATATATATATATATATATATATATATATATATATATATATATATATATATATATATATATATATATCATCAATAACTCTATAATTTAAGAAGGGGATTTTTTGAGTATTTGAATAATAATTTCATCTTAGTTTGGTTATGACTTATGTTTTTTATCAAAGTTATTTCTAATAATTCTTTTATAATATCAAAAAACAAAATGGTGAAGTTCAGAAATAAATATAAGTATCGAAATTTTGTGAATTTTTTAAAATCCAAAGAATTACAAATCATGAAGTTCAGGAAATTTATTAAAATTTAATCATTGCTGCTTTTTTAGGTTTGAAATTTTAATCTTAGTAGTGAAGCGTAAGCTCCCCCGTGGCGAAGCCATTGCCTGGTATATATATATATATATATATATATATATATATATATATATATATATATATATATATATATATATATATATATATATATATATATATATATATATATATATATATATATATATATAAATTCTTGTGAAAATTAATTGCGACAACTTCCATTTTTGTAAAAAAATCCATCAAACCATGATTTAATTTATTATGTGGTACTTTTTTCAATGTGGAGCTTCACAATAGTAAACACTGTTTGGCAACTAAAGGTTTAGATATTTAGTAGTTGGCTTATGGCCAAATAACTCTCAGTGACAGCGTAAAACTCTTAATGTGTTTTTTTGTTGCAATTTTGGATGCTATTTTCTTACACAAATTTAATGGATATAACAACAATAAAAAGTTCTAGGATTGTAACTTTATCAGAATGTAGTGGATTGAGTGTTAGAAAAATTGCAGAACAATGTGAAGAGGGCCACTATTCAAGTGTCAGCCAGATTGTGAAAGCCTACCAAGAAACAGGGTCATTTTCCCAAAAACAGAAAGTCAAATGTGACCGAAAGCTGAAAACAACTGAGAGGGACATCAGGACTTTGCTGCAAAAAAGTTTTAAAAGCCCTAAACTTACTAGTACTGATCTTCAAAAGGAACTAGCGGTGGCGGAATTAGCATTTGTTACAGTACTGCAAGACGACGTCTTCTGAAAGCTGGAAGACCGGGAAGAAGGCTCCTTCGTAAGCAACTTCTTACAAGTGCAATAAGAAGAAATGTATGCAATGGGCTAGGCAACACAAGACCTGGACAAAGGAACAATGGAGAAAAGTACTTTTCACGCATGAATCGCATTTTGAGGAGAAGAGTCAGAGTTGTCGTCAGTACGTGAAAAGATCACTCGATCAACCGATTCGTGTGGGACATATTGAACTGCACGTTAAACACCCGGTTAAAGTAATATTTTGAGGCTCTTTTTGTCCTGTTGGGCCTATACGAATTGTGTCACTTACTGGACTGGTAAATTCCAAGAAATACGTCGATTTAATTGGCCGAATCGTGGCTCCCGATCTAATCAAAGCTTTTCCAAATGGTGGAGGGATATTTCAGCAAGATCTCACTCCCTCTCCTGCATTTAAAGAATCCATGAAAGCATTTTAAGATGAAAATATTCAGGTACTTCAGTGGTTAGGGAACTCAGCGGATTTAAACCCAATTGAAAACCTTTACGCTGCAAGTGAAAAACCGTCTTCTAAAACACGAATGCAGGTCAAAACCCATGCCTATTAGCGCAGTAATTCAAACATGGTATCATGACGAAGAAATCAAAAATATTTGTACAACACTGGTCGATCCTATGCCTCAACGGGTAAAATGTATTCTTAAAGCTAAAGGAGGCCATCCATATAAAGTACTAAACATAAAATATATGGAGATTTTGTTCCTAATAAAGTTATTATGTGAGAAAATGTTTTATTTAACCGGTGTTGCAGTTAATTTTCACAAGACTGTATATATATATATATATATATATATATATATATATATATATATATATATATATATATATATATATATATATATATATATATAAAAGTTTTATTTTATGAGATATATTCGTGAAATTTGAGTCAGTTTTCACATTTTCTGTCGATCTCATCGATACCCAGCCTGTGGCCTAGATGACAACTTCCAAGCGACCTCGGAACAGCCCACAGACCTTCGTCACTATCTCCCGTTTTAGGCCCCAGAATTAGGGTGTTCAATGTTTTCCATAGTAAATTATTCCTGAAAAAAATTGATTATTGTTTTTTAAGAAGAAAAAGACCGAGAAGGAAGGTAAAAATAATAAGCGTAAAACTGACAGTTGAAGGTTGCGAACGAATACCGTCCCCACCCTGTATATATATTATGTGGTTAGGTAAGGGTAATAGTAAAAATTCCTTTGTCTGTAGAAAACTCTCCTTCATAGAGTTCCTCAACCCTCTTTAGAGGGCCATCCCTAGGACTAGGCAACCATGCATCTCATTAAAAAGAGAGATTTCAAGAAACATTTTATAGGAGTTCGCATTTACTTTTACAGAAAACGAGAATGTGATTATTCTCGCGGCTCTTCACCTATCTGATTTTTTTTCATAATTGAACGATAGGTAGCCCATGTGAATGCGGCTAGGTAAAGGTAATAGTAAGAATACCTTAATCCGCTAGTAAAGTCTCTTGGAGTTCCTCAACTCTCTTTAGGAGCGCCATCCCTACGACTGGGCAACCACCCATTTCTCTAAAGGAGAGAGATTTAAAGAAGCCTTTTATAGGAGTTGGCGTTTGAATTTTAACAGAAAATGTATATATTCTCGCGGCTCTTCACCTCGCCAAATTTTAGATAAATGAATAATAACGTTCATGGCAGTTAGGTAAAGGCAATGGTACAAATTACTAAATCAGCTAGAAAAGCCTTTGGATGTTCTTCAACCATCCATTTTTCTAAAAAAAAATAAATTTGATGAAGCCTTTTGGAAGATTTGGCGTTTACCTTAACAAAAAACGAGAATTGTGGGTCTTCACTCATTTAAAATTTATCGGTGCGAAGAGACTGCACCACGCCACACAAGCAGGGGAATCTAGTCAGGGCTGTCATACAAATTCTTTGACCACATCACTGTGAAAATATGACGGCCCATCCCCCCCTCGACTACAGCCCCCTGGATTGTTACGTGTGTAGCGTTGTGGAGAGAGAGAGAGAGAGAGATAGAGAGATAGAGAGAAAAAAAAAACGAACAAGTCCCCTTGCACCCAGGGTTGTCAAAACCCCCCAAATTTTGATAAAGCCCAATAAACCCCGGATTTTATTCTGGGCTTTTTCAAAAAACAAATGCTACAAACACTTGAATAACATAGAAGAAGAATAGCTATCTCTATTTTTATATAATATTAATAATTACTTAGTTTAATAATTATATTATAGTAAGAACAGATCACTGATCGAGAATTGTGGGTACCCATGATAGCCATAACCTGTAGAAGGAGAGATGAATTATGAGTCAGTGTCAGAGAAATAACCTTAATTTGATACATATTTGTGGAAATTATAAACATAAATATGAATTTTGAATAAAATAATGATAAGTAGCCATTCATTTCTTGAAAAAACAAAACAAACCCAGGTTTTTTCAAATTTCACTTGCAAAAGCCAAAAAAAAACCCCGAGAATAAAACCCGGGGGTTTTAGCGTTGTTTTTTTTTTGTTTGCCCACCCTGCTTGCACCACCAAGGTGGAAATTAGAACCAGGATCATCATAGTTCTCGTTAAACAGGAGGACCGTCGAGAAGTAGGTTCCGACCCCGCCTGGAAGCCGTGGTTGAGGGAGACAGAGATTTCATTTAATAAAATAATTAAAATAATCCTTCATGTCTTTATCATGTAACTTTGGTATATATATATATATATATATATATATATATATATATATATATATATATATATATATGGTGAAAATTAATGCAATATCGCAAGAAAAGATGAGGAATTAAACCACATTCTCCGAAGACAATTTAATTCAGAACAGTTTC